>JBBPJJ010000128.1:0-35807 GCA_038088635.1 Veloboletus limbatus
ACATCTGCTCTGCTAGCATTAATATTTCTGCCATGTAGAACACAAGAGCTTGATAAAATTTGGGATGAAAAGCCAGGTACTGCAGATGGTGTCAATGAGGTTCATTTGGGGCCTGGCTCTCTAGGTGAATACATTTTCCTTGGATGAGGAGGAAAAAGTGGATAACCTGTTATGATACTTCCATATGCTTCTTTTGCATTTTTTTCTTGGAGCTGTAAAGCTACTTTTGGGACTTGGTAGTATACAAATGTATACTGCATTTTTGTTCAATGAACTTGAGGCTGTTATGCAGAGGGTGACTGAAGCCCACTCATCATCATTCTCCATGAAAGGAAGAACTTCAGTGCAAATCAGTGCCTTGCAATGACATGATTGTCATGTTGTTGCCAATTCACTTTTGCCCCTGTAGCATGTTGAAAACATACTGTCCTCCTATCTGTATGCTTAGTCATATACCCTACTTGTACCCTATATCAGTAGAAGCTGAGTATGAATATAATTAGCTGACTGCATCATTCTTGACCTTGTACCACAACAATCTCGTCCAAGGTAAGTAAGCACTGGCTGTATTGCTCTTCCCACTATCCTGCAAAGGGCAAATGCTATTGCAACAGGTTATGAGCCCTGCTTGCTGTCTGAACAAGACATGCGATGCAGCCTACCTGGAATGATGACCATGTTAGATATTACAAATGGTATGTGGCATGCATAGCCACATATTACATAAGCATGGACTATATAGAACTTTTGTATTGTAGTTTTACTCCAGTAACTTTACTGAGTATCACTATAGGTGATTTTAACAGGTTATGAGCCCCACTTATGCTCAGTAGTCAGTTTACTCAATATGGCCAGCATTCCCATACTCTGGTCAGACAGGAAGAATTGGCTAGATTAGCGTGGGAAGGTTTTTCAAGCTGTTGTGGACCATGGACTGCAAGAATACCTTAACAGTACAGTCATGGACCTGAATCCCCAGCTAGACGCCATGACGAAGTGTATCATCACTTACAATATTCCAGATTCCCTTTTCCTTTCCCTAACTTGACTTGGAACAGCTCATGATTATTGGCTACATATCATGAAGTGCTATGAGAAGATTGCCACAGGTACTATGCTACTACAGCATCTACTACTGAGTCACGAAATGGCACATGAGGCTGCACATGTTGTGCATGAGTCAGCAGCACAGAAGCAGAATGCACCAATTAGTAGGCAACGACATGGGTATACCCCTGGGTATCAGCGGTCGTACCCGTACCCATACCCAGGGATATACCCATACCCACATTGTGGGTATGGGTATGATCGTGGGTCAGCAAAAGTGGACCCAGAATACGACCCATGGTGGATCGCACCCATGGGTACCTCATATTCGGAGTGACCAAAAATGCAATCTAACTACAGCTTGATACTGTCCCAACCATTCTTGAGAGTTTCTTCATCACCCTCCACATCTTTCAGACCAACCACCACTGATACATCCTCCGTCTTGACAAGGCCGAGTGAGCTTCAGGTTCCCAAGCAGAGTAGAGCGCGAGATGACTGAGCTGAAAGATGGGAACGTGTGTGCGAAATGAGTAGATGACCGTGGCTAAAGAGACGTTCCACATCGACCGAAGTAGCTAAGAGAAACAGTCACCCAACAGAACCACGATGGAATTATAGAAAACTAACCTGGGATGCTCAAATAGTCCATTGCCATGCGGGATAGGAAAGGATAGACAGTGCGCCGCTCATACCACCATGTCAGGGCGTCTGTGACAAATTCAATGTCAATACGAAGGTAGCGTTCCAACTTGTCACCTAGATCAGACTGTTTGGGTGGGGCCAGAGCAGCCATGTCGTCGAAAATATTGTACTAAGTAATGTCAGTGGTACTACTACAATGCAAAGTGGTGCTGGGTGACATACCTGTTTGGTCTTGAATGCCGTCGGGTCGTTAGCAGGGTGGTTGGGGTTGTCAATCTCCTCTATGATGTACCAGTGCTCGAACACATCCCTGACAAGCCGCTTCGCAGTTTCAATCCAGTCCCCTTCCCAGTTGGCGTTCTTGAAGTAAGCAAGCTTGTGTCGCGGATGTATGACTATAAGTCAAGTACTTGTCAGTACGTCTAGTACTAACAATGCAATGACTTACCCATGGCGATTCGGTACACTTCAGAGGTTTTAGAGCTGTGATATGACTTCTTCGTGGGAGCAGTATCATTGTTTTTACGTTTCAAGGTGGACTTGCCTTCAAGAGCAGCTCTGGCTTTGTCTGTTAGCTTGGTTGCTCATTTCTCGGTCGACATGACTGAAAGTTGAACAGCTATGAAAATGTTTAGCTCAAGAACCTTATCCTAGAATGTAAAACTGCATGTCAGGTATCATTAAAGTTTGTGATGGATGATGTAATTCTGAATTTAGAGTTATGATGATATGTCATATAGTGTGACATATGGCCACATACCCATAGTAATATACCCACAGATACCCATACCCATGTCTTTGCCTACCAATTAGTGGAATGCAATGCAAATATGGTTGCAGGTTGAATTCCATGGATGAGCTGAAACCAATCAAGATCTGGAAGAGGAAGTTGTGAGGTTGCCAGAGAGAGTCAATGACGAGACCATCAACACCACGAATGCAAACACGATGCACACTGAGCCAGTAGTGCCAGTGGACGAGTCGGCTGAACCCCAGGACATGGAGAAAGCAGGTATTGAAACCTGGAAGGTTGAAGCAGTGGCAATTGTTGAACGTGCTGTTACATAGCTGCCTTTGCTCCTATTACTATTCTATTTCTTCTATTCAGAGTAGCTTTAACACTTTTGTTCTGCAACAACCATCATTGTCTGCCTCAACACTGCAACCGCTCCACTACTACAAATGTAAGTAACCAGTAAATAGCTTCTGCGTAGTTTGTTGTCAAACAGGTTATGAGGCCCGGTAAGCGCGATGGGAGTGTGTCTCGATGCTGTTACGATTTCCCCTTTCCCTTTGTTTCTCTCGTCTTTCTTGCACCTTTATTTAGTGTCACATGACACAGCTGTATTACCTATCATTCCATAGGATTCCACCAGTTTCCACTGCGCTTACCAAGCGCTCTTCTTTTGCCATTGGCTCTTACCTTCAGCTCTTCTTTCACCATTGGCTCATGTTTCCTTTTTTGACATTCCATGACCTTCTCTGCTTACTCATAGACATTCCAAGGAGTTCCATCATATTCTATGACTTGGGTATATAAACCCTCGTCTCCCGTCCATACTCCTTAGCTTAGACCTCCTTGCGAATAACCTTGTATCCCCTGTGTAATCCACCTGCTTAACCACAGACTTACTCTCCTCATCTTGGTCCTACCAATCTGTGTGGACATCCCTCGCTAGGCTCCTGCCGATTCTCCAAGGCAGTTCATTGTCGACCTTCGTGCGTAACAATTAGGCGAATCCTCGTTCCTCGTCCACGGCTTTCATCCTTGCAAGGCTACGTTTGCCCCTACCCGGGTCAACCATAACAAAAGGTCTAAGCTATCTCAACGACTACCATCGGGTAGATCTCCACCATTCCTCCATGACCTCGTATCCCTGCACGGCTTTTTAGCCCAACCCTCGGCTGTCGGAATCAACCCGAAACCCCAGACACTGAGTCCTCATCATCACCTGACCAAGGACAACTTGCCCTCTTTGACGACAAAGAAGACCTTTCTATCCCCTCCACAGAAGCCATACAAGAAGCAACTGAGCTATCTCATCTTCTTTCCAGAGCCCTTCTAATTCCTTGCACCCAAACCCTGCCATCTCCAACTCCCATAGCCAGACAATCCACGTTCACACTTTCCCAACCAACCCCCATGTCATCTTCCAAACCAGTTGAACTCCATCTCAGCACTCCGGAGTCCTTTGATGGCTCCTATGAGAAAGCCATCCCCTGGCTTGATTCTATCAGCACGTATCTCATGGTAAACGAGGACGTCTACAACTCAGAGGGAAAAAAGGTTGCCTTCGCCCTCTCCTACATGAAAGAAGGAACTGCAGCAACCTGAGCAGCAACCTTTCACCAAAAAGCTCTAGCTGCTTCCTCCTTTGGAACCTTTCAAGCGTTCATCAAGGAATTCAAGGTTGCCTTCAAACATGTTGATACCCAGAACAATGCCATCAACCGTCTCTCCACCAAACGGGTTTCCATCCCCAAAGGAAAAGGAGAAACGTGGGGAGGGAAACTCAACCTCTTCATTACCAAATTCCGCAACAACGTTGTTCTCTCTGGAATCCAAGACGAAAGAGTCCTCATCAGCTATTTTGCTGCCGGAATTCCTCCCTCCCTCATGCATCATATCATGTCCATGGACACCGTGCCAACTAAGATAGATTTATGGTACGAAAAAGCTGTCCATTTCCAAACCCAATGGGAACACGCGCAGGATCTCGCTAAGATACATTCCCATTCTGTCCCTTTTCTGCCCCACAACACACAACCCCAACAAGAGATCCTAGCGCCATGGATGTGGATGCCGTCACCATCCCCTTCCCTCCAAAGCTCACTCCTGAGGAACGAAAGCGTTGTGTCCTCGAAAAACGCTGTTTCTAATGCAGGAAAGCCGGACATTCCACTGACGCCTGTCGCACCTACCCAAAAGTTCCTCAGGGTAACTCTCGTCCCTGTGTACAACACACCCAGGAGACCACAGCAAGTCTCATTGAATTAGACGACAATGAAACCACCCTGACTGTAAAGAAGGTTGGGTTCCCAAATCCCAAAAAGGATTTTTGACCAGGGAGTCTCGATCGACCCGACTAACTCCCCCTTCCCTACAATGTGCCCCTGTACTAGTATCTACGACCATGGAAGGAATCCATGATTGTTCTCCTCGAACTCATCATTCCTTCTCGCACATTACAAACCGTTGAAACGAAAGCTCTTATTGATAGTGGAGCGGATGTCTGCTGTATTGACTGGGCCTTCGTCAAGAAGAATCGCCTTCCCACCACTCGTCTCTCCTCCCCCATCCACGTCACCAACCTCAATCAAGAACCGACCTTCAAGGGAGGAGTATGGTTCACCGCCACCCTGTTCTCTCACATCAACGGGATCGTGCATAAAATTCTATTCTATGTCATGAATTGCGGACATCAAAATGTAATCCTTGGTCTCTCCTGGCTTAAGGCAGTCAACCCCCACATCAATTGGATTAAACAAACCCTTTCCATCAATGAAGAAACCAACCAGTCTAAGGAACTAGTCGCTCTTCACAACGATGACGTTCATCTAGAATCAGTGAAATACCAATGATATCACCCATGTGAAGACCCCTCTCCCAACCACGTTCACGTCGACTCAGTACACGAAGCCCGATTATACGATTACCTAGATTACGAGTCCAAACAACAATACCTCGTTTGGGCCAACGATAATCGTATCATTCATTGTATTCTTTGCGTTGGGAGTAAACTCATTCCTAAAGGAGACCCCCACATTGCCAAACTTATGACCACTACTGAATTAGCCATGGTGGCCGAGAAACCGTACAACTACCCGCGGCTTACAAAGACTTCGCTTCTGTCTTCTCAAAAGAAGCCATCGATCACATTCCCCCATCCCGACCATATGATCATGAGATCAACCTCACCGATTCCTTTGTGCCAAAGATTGGCAAAATCTATCCACTCACTCCCGATGAACAGAAGGCGACAGAGTCCTTCCTCGACGAAAACCTCAAAGCTGGAAAAATATGACCATCGAACTCCCCCCAAGCATCCCCTTTCTTCTTCGTCAAAAAGAAGGATGGCGGACTATGTCCCTGCCAAGACTATCGGTATCTCAATGAGCATACTGTGTGAGACGCCTATCCTATTATGATTCGTACTTTCATAGTTGTACTTTCATCTTATCTTTTGTTTTATTCCTCATCTTGATGATTCCTCCACAGTAACCCACGGGTTCACCTTGCTTTTGTCATCAAGATTATGATTACATTCCTTCGCTCCGAGTCCTCGGACTTCTGTAGCTGACTCACTAACTGAGTCATACATGATCTCGTCAATCTTCGCTCTTCAACAGAGTTCCTTCCGTTTCCATTGTATTCTATGATGTTCTTTTATCTACCTTTCTTATCCTTTTTCCTTTAAAGGGTCTTGGTCCATGCTAGCCTTTCCTGAGTATATAAACTGTACTAGCACGACTTGTATTCCCTAACTTTGAGCTCCACAATACTACTCTTAGTCTTGCTTTCTGGTCAACTCGTCGACTCCGGTCCCCAGGTCCCTTACTACCAGCAAAGGCCTCTCTAATGAAGCCTTCCTCAAGTTCTAGTCCTAGTCCTAGTCCCAGTCATCTTGCGGATACGTGTGAGTCTACCCGGCCCACACGTAAGAAAAGCTCAAAGTTTCCCTTCTGCATGGCCACTACTATCGTGAGCTGTATCCTTCTCCGCCCTGTCTTCTAGTACTCCCAGAACGTCGAGAACAACTCCTCGACACCCACTCCCAGTAATCCCAGAATCATCTGACGACGAAGGACTCTCAGAAACCTCTGACCAAGACGAAGATAACGCAGAAACTTCGCCAGTAACACCAGTCCAACCTTCCCCTCGATCACTCGCGCCTGCTCAACCTTCGCCCCGATCCCCTGTTACTACGCTACCAATGGCTAACCGCCCCACAGAACTATAACTTAATGCTCCCCAGGAGTTCGAAGGAACCTATTCCGAATACCTGGAATGGTACAACAATGTCGTGTTCTATCTCAGTACCAATTCAGAAATTTACAACAATGATGCCAAACAGATCGCCTTTGCTTTCTCATACATGAACAAAGGATCAGCCAAAAGCTGGGCGGCCACCTTCCGTGTTAGTTGCATACAAACGATGGCACTCTCAACATGGGTACCTGGGCTTCTTTTACGGCTAAGCTCAACAGGAGATTTAAACATCATGATGTCATTAATCAAGCTATCTGAGGGCTCTCCACAAAGAAGATGGTCTTGAGTAAAGGCGTGTTCACCCCTCCCCTCAGTCTCTACACCACCGAATTCTAGACCAACGCTGCACGTGCCAGTATTACTGACCACAACATTTTAATTGGCTACTACTACGCAGGGATCCCTTCAAACCTGATGATGCATATCATGACCATGGACCCAGTACCTGATTTGATCGACAAATGGTATGAAAAGGCCACATCTTTTAACGCAGCCTGGGACAGAGTCAGGGAAATCAAAGTGCGTACCTCTCATACATCCGCTCCGATCTCATGTCCTTCTTCCTTTCCCTGTAAGGACCCAAACACCATGGAAGTCGACACAGCCACAATCACCAGACCACCCAAACTCACACCAGAATCCCGTAAAGAATGTCAAGAATGAGGACTCTGTTTCAAGTGTTGTCTTCCCGGTCACTCTGCCAATAAATGCAAGACCCACTTCATCAATACCAAAGCTACCTGGAGAGAAAAGAAGCAAGAAGATATCGATGTAGTTGTGAAAAGAACTGACGAAGAAGAGACGGGAGAAATCCCGGACTTGATGGAATGTGATGACGAAGATGACGAGATCCTCGTCAACAAGATCCAGTCTTTTTAAACGGAGAGTCTGTAACGACGTCAGCCTCTCCTTCCCATAAGTACTTGCCTGTACAATCTAAATCCAAGAAATCATTATTCATAACTGCCACGTTATCGATCCCTGCGAGTACCAAGAAAACCGTCATCACCACTGCCCTCGTAGACTCGGGAGCACATATCAATTGCCTCAATTGGGGATTCGTTCGAAAGAATCGGATCCCTTGTACCCAATTGCCAAAACCGATCCCCGTCAAAAATGTCGACAGACCTCTAAATATCAAGGGAACAATCCATTTCACCGCCGATCTTTACTGTTACGTGTGGGCCGGGTAAGCTCGCACGTAGCCGCAAGGTAACTAGGACTGGGGGCGAGGACGAGGACTTGATGAAGGCTTCGTTATAGAGAGGCCTTAGCTAGGACTGAGGGACTTGGGACCGAAGTCGACGAACTGAGAGGCAAGACTAAGCGTAGAATTGCGGAGCTCAAAGTTAAAGAGTACAAGTCGTGCTAGTGCAGTTTATATATGTTGGGCTAGGCTAGCATGGACCATGATTGTAAAAGGAAAAAGAAAGGAAAAGGGTAAATGAAAGAACATCATAGAATGCGATGGAAATGGAAAGAACTCTGTTGAAGAATCAGAGATGATGAGTAAAGGTGACTCAGTTGATGAGTCAGCTATAGAAGTCCGAGGAATTGGGATGAAGGAAAGTAGATGTAATCTTGGTGACGGATGAAAGGTGAAACCGTGGTTTACCGTGAAGAAGTCATCAAGAAGACAGAAAGACAAAGTAAATATGAAGGCATTGAAGAAAACGGAAAGGAATCGTAACATTTACATCACAATTGGACACACTATCACCAAAGTTCTTTTCCACATTATGTGGTGCGGAAATGATCATATCATCCTAGGATTCCCTTGGCTTCAGCAAAAAAACCCCATCGTCAATTGGAAAAGAAACCAACTACAGCTTTGACCAGAGATCGATCGATCAAACGACCTCACCGCCGAAATTAAGAAACACACCCGGAAAACCCAACAAGCCCCTGGATATTACAAGAATGATCTTCATCCAATACGACTCGCCTCGATAACCCACGAGTTCGACAAAAAACTTTACGACTACCTCGAAACAAACAATGAGGATTTCCTCAGACCCAAAGATTTCACCAAGAAAGCAGTAACGTCATATTGCATTAATCACGTCATCAAGGGAGACAAACATTACCTAACTCCATGATGCATATCACCTGCTATGGTAAAAGCTTACATCACGTCAACAGATCTAGCCATGCAAAACCTGGCCTACAAACCAAAAGTAACCCTTCCACCGGCATATCAAGATTATCGACAGGTATTTTCTGAGGTAGCAGCAGGCACCCTACCACCAATTCGACCATATGATCATGCAATCAATCTAAAAGATTCCTTTACCCCTAAAATCGGTAAACTCTATCTGTTATCCACTGACGAAACCAAAGCAGCCGATGATTTTATTGATGAACATATTAAATCTGGCAAGATCCGTCCCTCGAACTCCCCACAGGCTTCACCATTCTTCTTTGTCAAAAAGAAGGATGGCAAGCTCCGTCCTTGCCAAGACTATTGCTACCTAAATGACCATACCATTCGTGACGCATATCCCCTACCACTCATCACAGATCTGATCGACAAACTTCGCACGGCAAAACACTTTACCAAGTTTGACGTACGATGGGGATATAACAACATTCGAATCAAAGATGGAGACCAATGGAAGGCAGCATTCATCACACATCGAGGACTGTTCGAACCTATGGTTATGTTCTTTGGCATGACAAATTCTCCCGCTACCTTTCAATGTTTTATGAATGATTCCTTTCGAGATATGATTGTGGAAGGATGGTTGGTCATTTATATGGACGACCTACTGATCTACTCCCCAGATAAAGAAACCCATGAATGCAATACCAAACGTGTTCTTCAACAAATGACCGACCTTGATTTACATCTAAAACTAGAAAAATCTGTCTTCGATACATCCGAGGTTGAATACTTGGGGATGGTTGTCAAACCCGGTCAATTGGCAATGGACCCCGTCAAACTAAATGGCATCTCCACTTGGAAAACACCCACTACTCTTAAGGAAGTCTGTTCTTTTCTCAGTTTCACTAACTTCTATTGTCGTTTTATCCATGACTACTCCACTCTAGCTCGCCCACTGATCGATCTCACAAAGAAGTCAGTCCCTTGGGATTGGACCCTGGCCTGCCAAACTGCTTTCGACTCGCTCAAAACAGCATTCATGATGAAACCAGTCCTCCAACTCCCTGATGTCACTAAACCCTTCGCCATTGCCACCGACGCTTCCATGTGGGCAACCGGCGGTATTCTTCTACAAACAGATACTAACAGGGACTGGCACCCTTGTTCCTACCTATCCCAGTCTTTTGCACCCACCGAACGGAATTACGATATTCATGACTGCGAGCTTCTTGCCATCTTACGCACCTTGCGTGCTTGGTGCCACTATCTCATTGGCTCCCCAAACTCCATCCAGGTCTTCACTGACCATAAGAATCTCACTTACTTTCGCCAGGCTCAATTGCTCAATTGTCGTCAGGCTTGCTGGCTATTGGACCTCAAAGACTTCGACCTTCATATCGACCACGTCACTGGCAAATTACTCGCTGGCCCTGACGCTCTCTCCCACCGCCTGGATCATGCTCCCCCTGATGCTTCCTCTGATAATGCTGATGTCACTCTCCTCCCCGACTCTCTATTTGTCAACCTTATTGACAGCGCCCTCGATCGTCAGATCCGTCAGGCCTCCGCCTCTGACCCAGTTGTCCTCGACTGGCTCCATCCCCGGCCTTTACCCAGCTCCTCTGCCATCCGTGTCCCTTCGGACTGGTCCTATACAGACGGCAAACTGTTTTACTAGGGATGCTTGTATGTCCCATGCGACGACCCTCTCCGGCACTCCATTGTGTCTGGGTGCCACGATCACAAAACAGCAGGACACCCGGGCTACCTGAAGACTCGCCAGTTGGTGGCTGTGCAATACTGGTGGCCCGGTTTGGCACAGTATATCCGCCGTTATATTGCTGGTTGCACAGTTTGTCAGCGAAATAAGTCCAATATGCACCTCAGCCACCCCCCCTCGCCCCTATCCCTTCCGCTTGCACCTGTCCATTCCAGCAGATTTCCTGTGATCTGATCATTGGTCTTCTGCCTTCCGCCGGCTTTGACACTCTCCTGGTCATGGTCGACCATGGCCTTACGAAGGGGGTAATTCTCTGCCCCACTACTGCCACTGTGACCGCCGAAGGTATCGCCTCCCTATTTTTCACCCATGTCTTTACCAGATTTGGTCTCTACGAAAAGATCATCTCAGATCAAGGTCCCCAATTCACTTCTTCCTTTGCTAAGGAATTGGGGAGGCTTCTCAGATATGAACTCGCTATCACCACCGCCTTTCATCCGCAAACCGACAGAGAAACCGAACGTGTGAATCAGGAAATAGAAACCTATTTATGGATCTTCTGTGGGAATGAGCCAACGACGTGGACCAATCATATTGCAATGGCTGAATTCACGCATAACCATCATCCACATTCGGTTACAGGAAAATCCCCTTTCTTTCTCATGATGGGCTTCGAACCCCAGGCCCTACTATCGGCTTTCCCATCATCAGACCTCCCGGCAGTCAACCAATGGTTGTCCACTCTCACGGCCATGCGAAACGAAGCCCTTGCCGCCCATGAACTTGCTCGACAGACCATGGCCGCTCGATCAAAACAACAGTTTACTCCGTTCAAACTAGGTGACCGAGTATGGCTAGAAGCGAGAAACCTGAAACGCCTCATAGCAAATCCCAAGTTTGCTGCAAAAAGAGAAGGACCATTTACTATCACGAAGGTCCTTTCACCAATTACTTATCAACTACGCCTCCCCGCAACATGGAAGATTCATCCCGTATTCCATGCCTCTCTTTTATCCCCCTACCATGAAAATGACACTTACGGACAGAACTTCCCACAGCCGCCACCAGATCTAATAGAAAGGGAAGAAGAGTACGAAATCGAAGAGATCTGATGCCATCAGGGTTCCACAGCACATCGTTCTTTCTTGATCCGATGAAAAGGATACATAGCCGAAGAAGATTTGTGGGTTCCCGAGCGGAATTTAAAACACTCCGCAGCACTACTTGCCGACTATAAAAAACATCACAAACTTTGAAACTCCCCATCCTTTTTCCTTCTCACTTTTATGTTCGATTTCGTTCCCAAAGAAAAATTATCCCATTTCACCTTTCGCTTTTGCTATAAAGTTCCCAGTTCCCACTCGTTAGAACACGCCTACTTTTGCTGCTATGATGATTGCCCTTTCCATCACACCTTCTAAACTTCACCATCCTCCTCCTCTTCATTTCACCATGGGTTTGACTTATACCGTTCGATCTATCTCCCCTGTCCCCAAATTGGTCGACGACACTCCATCGTCATCTTCCTCCTTCGTAACCGCCACCGATCAGATTCATCTCCAACTTCACGGTGACCAAACCGATTTAGACGACTCCCTCTCTACAGACGGACAAGCAGGGTGGGAAGAGACTCCCGATGATGCCTGGAGGGTGGCGAGACCCAAATTAGATATGCCAGATCATTTCGCTACTCGCCCAATTAGTTCTCACCCACCAATTCTATCGGTTCTTCTTTCCCCAGCATCTCACCGTCTCCGCTCTGACACACCAGACGACACATACGCGCAGGTTCTCCTGCATCGCATCACTGACTCTCGGCTGGCCATTCCAATCGCCAGTCATCTCGACTACGGATCCCTCCTCTTAGCCCTTTACAACGCCCTAATCGAGACAGAGCGCATAGACCTCATTGTGCGAAACAACTCCACCAATCCCGATGCCCACATCACTCTCATCATGGGAGTCCTTTGACACATCAGGGATCACCTAAGAGGGGCCCTCGTCACCATGGGATATTAACTCCATTTTGGAGAATTCCTAGTGGACATTGAGCGCTATACTCGAGAACTCGCCCTCGCCCAGGGAGTCCAACCACCTCCCTATTCCTCTCAGACAACCCTGAGTGCCTCCTCCTCTCCTCTTGATCCCGCCATAGAAGCATCCCTGGCTCACACAGATGAGTGGTTGGCCGGACTTGGTGGCTGGCTTATTCTTCCCCCTAATCATCCCAGATACTCCAAAGCCTGCTTTGAGTGTCATTGACTGGGACATCGTTGCGCCCAGTGCCCTCAGTACCAATGCCCACTGTGCCATATATGGGCCCCCGGACATCCTCAAGTCCGTTGCCCAAGCCGTCCTTGTCCTTGTCCACCACGCTGCCCAACATCATCATCGTCATCGGGTTCCTCTATGACTCAGCACTCCCTCTCGCACTCCTCCTCGCGCCAAGCAGTCCGCTTCGCAAACCCTCATCATCGTCGTACCGTCTCGCCCATCTCCCCTCTTCCCAATACCGATGCTCACGTCGATGACGTCTGGAATGATGTTGCCTATGCAAATGTCACTGGTTCCCCTGGTGCCTACTCTCTTGACCTCTAATCAACTTTACTGTGTATGTGTCCCTCAAGACCTGGCTCTCATCAGAGATTCGAGATGTGCTGGGGGGGTATTGTTACGATTCGTACTTTCACAGTTGTACTTTCATCTTATCTTTCATTTTATTCCTCATCTTGATGATTCCTTCATGGTAACCCACAAGTTCACCTTTCTTTTGTCATCAAGATTACGATTACATTCCTTCGCTCCGATTCCTCGGACTTCTGTAGCTGACTCACTAACTGAGTCATACATGATCTCGTCAATCTTCGCTCTTCAACAGAGTTCCTTCTGTTTCCATTGTATTCTACGATGTTCTTTTATCTACCTTTCTTATCCTTTTTCCTTTAGAGGGTCTTGTTCCATGCTGGCCTTTCCCGAGTATATAAACTGTACTAGCACGACTTGTATTCCCTAACTTTGAGCTCCGCAATACTACTCTTAGTCTTGCTTTCTGGTCAACTCGTCAACTCCAGTTTCCAGGTTCCTTACTACCAGCAAAGGCCTCTCTAACGAAGCCTTCCTCAAGTTCTAGTCCTAGTCCTAGTCCCAGTCATCTTGCGGATATGTGCGAGCCTACCCGGCCCACACGTTACATATCCCCTCCCTCTTGTTTCAGACCTCGTTGACAAACTCAAGGGCGCCCAGGTCTTCACAAAATTTGATGTCCGCTGGGGGTATAACAATGTATGGATCAAGAATGGACACCAATGGAAGGCTGCCTTCATCACCCACAAAGGCCTTTTTGAACCAATAGTGATGTTCTTTGGCATGACGAACTCTCCTGCTACCTTCCAACGTTTCATGACTGACTCCTTCCACGATATGATAGCTGAAGGATGGTTAGTCATCTATATAGATGACCTCCTAATCTACTCCCCCGACAAGAAGACCGACGAAGAACGCACCCACCGCGTTCTCCAACACATGACGGAATTGGACCTCCATCTCAAGTTGGAAAAATGTACCTTTGCCACCTCAGAATTCAAATACCTTGGCATGATTGTCAAACCTGGACAACTTGCCATGGACACTATCAAATTGGAAGGAATCGCTTCCTGGCCAATCCTCTCCTCTCTTCGCGATGTCCACTCCTTCCTTGGCTTCACAAATTTCTATCGCAAATTCATCCCTGATTACTCTACGGTTGCCCATCCCCTCATAGACCTCATTAAGAAAACTACCCCCTGGAGCTGGACCCTCGCTTGCCAACAAACCTTTGAGAAACTTAAATCCCTGTTTCTCGTCAAACCTGTTCTCCATCTCCCTGACTTCTCTTCCCCCTTTGCCATCGCAACCGACACCTCCCAATATGCTTCCGGAGTGGTCCTTCTCCAGGCTGATGTCAATGGCGACTGGCATCCCTGCTCCTACTTATCTCAGTCTTTCTCCCCCACAGAGCGAAACTACGACATCCACGATTGCGGACTCCTCGCTGTGATCCGTGCTCTCAAAGAATGGCACCATTATCTCCAGGGCTCCCCACACCCCATCCAGGTCTTCACCGACCACAAAAATCTCACCTACTTCTGACAAGCACAAAACCTAAACCATTGTCAAGCCCGTTGGCTTCTCAACCTGGCCAACTTCGACCTGCGTATCATCCATGTCCCCGGCACCCGGCTTGCTGCCCCAGATGCTCTCTCACATTGCCCTGATCATCTCCCCTCCACCTCTGACAACGAGGGTATCGTTCTCCTCCCTCCTTCGCTCTTTGTCAATCTCATTGATGCTATCCTCCATCATCACCTTGTCTCTCACTCCTCTTCGGATCCCTTCGTCCTCCAAGCCTTACAGGCCTTGGATGGAACCATTCCTCTGGCCTTCCATTCCCGCCTCTTTGACTGGAAGTATGCCGACGGCGTGCTTGCCTACCAAGGCCGCATTCACATCCCACCCGACAGGGATCTCCACCGTTCCATCCTCTGTTGCTGCCATGACCACGAGTCCGCTGGCCACCCCGGCTACCTTATAACTCGCCAACTTGTTTCCGCCGAATTCTGGTGGCCCAGCTTTGCGCACTTCGTGCGGCAATACGTCGCTGGCTGTGCTGTTTGTCAGCAGGCCAAATCCAACACCCATCCCGCTCTTCCCCCTCTTACCCCATGATAGGGTATGAATCCCATGCCCTTCCTTCGGTAATTGCTGACTCTCCTATCCCAGCTGTCGAGGTTCGCTTCAAAAACCTCAGTGCTGCACGAAATGAAGCCCTCGCAGCGCATGAACTTGCCTGACAAGTCATGGCCTTGCGAACCCGACAAACATTCACACCCTTCAGCAAAGGAGACAAGGTCTGGTTGGAGGCAAAGAACCTCAAACAAAAAATCGCCGATCCGAAGTTCTCTCCCAAACGAGAAGGACCGTTTACTATCACAGATGTCCTATCCCCTATCACATACCGTCTCCACCTCCCCAAAACGTGGAAGATCCATCCAACCTTCCATGCATCCCTTTTATCACTCTATCGCGAAAACAGCATACACGGACCGAACTTCCCGAAACCTCCACCTGATCTTATCGGCAGAGAAGAAGAATTTGAAATCGAACGGATATTAAAACATCGTGGTCCCTCTTCTTCCCATTTGTTCCTAATCTGATGGAAAGGGTACCTGCCAGAAGACGACTCCTGGATCCCAGAACGGGATCTCAAACATTCAAAATTCGCTCTTCTGGAGTATAAAAGACGACACCCGGCTACCTTTCCCCCCATCGCAACTCCTTCCTCTCTCAAATGTTAAACAATGTCTATCAGTCCCACCAACCCAACCACCTCCTCAACCATGACTTCCTCTACCCTTGACGATGACCAATCCTCCACCAATGCAGATGCTGGATGGGTCGGATGACGGTGGTGCCCCCGCCCCCATTCTAACTCTCTCTGAATGACTTACCTCTTTGCTGTCTTCACTTCCTATGTTTCCCCTTGCCGTTCCTTCTTCAATTCCTTCTGTAGTCATCCCCGCCTTCGCTCATAGACGACGCGATTCTTTCCTCTCTCATTCCACTATGACACATCTTATTTCACAATTACGCGACGTTACCCTTAGCTGCACTCTTGACGCCCACCTCGACAATCAAGCACCCTTTTTATATCTTTACTGTCTCTTCCTCACGCTTTCCTGTCTTCTCCTCACTACGACGAACGTCACGCTCCTCTCCAACCATGAAGCATCTGCCTTTCTATGCCTCATCAATTCTCTCCATGCCTCCCTGGAAGAGGATCTCCTTTAGTTAATGCATCAAATGGACTTTCCCAACTTCATGGATGATATTGCCTACTATCAATCCTGCCTAGACGACATCCCATACTTGCCAGTTCCCCCTCGTAATCCTCCGCCACAATCGTCATCATCCTCCTCACCAGCATCTCCTCTTACTCTCGCTGAACTCAAGATGCTGGAGTGAGTCGATCTTTGACTTAGCAGGAACAACGGTGAGCTACCTCTCACACCCGACCACCCTTGATACAATGAGGCGTGCTACTCCTGTTGTCGACTCGGCCATACTCATCCTGAATGCCCCTATTATCAATGTCCCATTTGTTTGTGTTGGTGTCCCAGTCACCCTCAGATGCGCTGTCCGGATCGCATGACTCGACGTCATTCCCCCCTCCTACCATCCCCTCATCCTTGTCCTCGGGGTCGTCCTCTTGCCACTCATATCACTCCTCACCTGTGATGCGCTCCCCTCCTCCTCCTTATTGCGGTCGTGGCTTACGGCATTCTCATCCTCCTCTCTATTGACCCCATTGCCCCACTCTGTCTCGCTGCTCCCCCTCTCCAGTTCATGGCAACAACGTCATCCCTGACGAGGGATATTACAACCTTGACGGTTCTGGTTATAATTCCCCTGCTTGATCTTCATCTGGTGACTCATTGGCTAGTGCAAGGGTAATGTTATGATATCCCCTTTCCCTTTGTTTCTCTCGTCTTTCTTGCACCTTTATTTAGTGTCACATGACACAGCTGTATTACCAATTATTCCATAGGATTCCACCAGTTTCCACTGTGCTTACCAAGTGCTCTTCTTTTACCATTGGCTCTTACCTTCTGCTCTTCTTTCGTCATTGGCTCGTGTTTCCTTCTTTGACATTCCATGACCTTCTCTGCTTACTCATAGACATTCCAAGGAGTTCCATCATATTCTACGACTCGGGTATATAAACCCTCGTCTCCCGTCCATACTCCTTAGCTTAGACCTCCTTGTGAATAACCTTGTATCCCCTGTGTAATCCACCTGCTTAACCACAGACTTACTCTCCTTGTCTTGGTCCTACCAATCCATGTGGACATCCCTCGCTAGGCTCCTGCCGATTCTCCAAGGCAGTTCATCGTCGACCTTCGTGCATAACACCTAGGCGAATCCTCGTTCCTTGTCCACGGCTTTCATCCTTGCAAGGCTATGTTTGCCCCTACCCGGGTCAACAATAACAGATGCTGCACCTGGAGCTGCTAAGTGATAAAGCTTAGCCTTGCTGTGTCATGTTACACCATGCGCAATGAGCTTTGCGATAAGGGCAAATGCCAATGCCATTACCGATGTGGCATGAAGATGATGGCTGTGTACTAATCGCTCAATCCTAGATGTCTTCATCTACGTCCACCAACTTTAACATCCTGGTCTTCACTGGAGCAAACTACAACTCCTGGTGGCCGAGGATGGAGAGCGCCATTCTGGCGACCGGCGGATCTTGGGTCAAGATGATCCCTTGCCTCGTCATCAGTATGGATAGTGGCACCAATGTAATCACAATGTACGTCAAATGGACAGAGAGCAACAATAAGATTCTGGGCACCATTCGCCTCTCACTCTCACCAACCCTCCTCCACAAATATGTTTTGGAGACCCGCACATTTACTCTCCTGGATATGATCAAGAACCACTATGGGAAGCCTGGACTTCCACAAATCTACGCAGATTTCAAGGCCGTCATGGATGAAATGATCCCAACTACTGGAAATCTAGCTGTGGCGTTCGCTAAATTTGAAACATTATTCATGTACCTCGACACCAACAAGTATCCCATCCCTGACAATATTCAAGCAATGATCCTCCTCTCCAAGCTTGCCCCCTTGATGGATGTGATTGCACAACTTCTTGTGCAAAAACGTGATGAAGAGGGTACTTTCATTCCTCCTACCATCCAGGAGATAGTATCATCTGTGACTCTCGCGTGGGAGTCAAAGAACATGGGAGGAAAAGGTAAGGCCCCCGAGCAAGCACAAAAGATCTCTGCCATCAAACGGAAGAGCAGGAACCTTTTCTTCCAGGGTCAGCAGCAACCACCCCCTGCAGCGCCACAGCAGCAGCAGCAGGGGGGTAGCACTGATGCTGATAAGAAGAAGATGAAGCGTGACAAACGTGGAGGGAAGAACCAGCATGAAAACAAAATGTGCTGCAATTCATTGAGTAAGGCTTTGAAGAAGCTCACAGTGATTATTTCGCCTCTACTACAATGGTCCTTCTTGCCCCCACCATCCTTACTTCTGCCATCATTGACCCTCGCGTGAGTGCTCACAACAGTGCTCAACAGTACCAACGACAGGGTGGCCCTCCTGTGTTTTTGCAGACAAAGGAGGCTTTTGGCCTGATTTTATGTCACCTCCATCTCTACCTCCCATCCCATCCACTTCCGCTGCAACACCGATCGTTGCCCTTCCTTCATCGGCACCTGTTGTGCCTTCTGCCCCCTCTCCTCCTCTCTCCCCAGTGCAGTACAACTGCGCCTTCTCTCTAGAAGACCCGGATGAGCCAGAGCGTCCCTCGAAGCGCTCACGTCACTGGATAAGCCACGTTGGAGACTCCTGGAATGCCGATGACATCATTGACGTCTATGGTTCAGAAGTCAACGACTTCATGGCTGAAAGGTTTGTTTCTCATCCCATGATTACCACTACGCAATCCTCACACTCTGCTTCTTATACAGCGTCGAGTAGTTTAGAGGACATAAGTAGTGTATCAAGTAAAATGGACATTATTTGTGTGCATGGCTCTAATGCCAAGTGTGATCACTGTGAGAAGCGACTTTGGATCCTTGATTCAGGTGCATCTATGCACTTTTCGCCAGATTGTTCAGACTTCAGCGATTACACATCGCTTGGAAAGGATAAGATTCCCGTCCTCACAGCCTCTGGTCACATATACGTTGTAGGGAAAGGTAACTGCAAAATGCAGTGGAAAGATGCGTAAAATAAAGTACGCAACCTAACCCTATTCAATGTGGGACATATCCCCAATTCAGGAGTTCAATTGGTATCTATGGGCCAAATGCTTAGTGCTGGCACCAAAGTTAGAGGAAGCACAGAGAGTATTGACATGCTCTTCAGTGACAACACCCTGCTCACATCCTTCAAACCAGGCCGCATGGGCCATAATATATATACCCTTGAGAACATATTCGATCACCACCATTCAATGGCGACTCCTGACTTTGAGACCATGTATAAGTGTATGGGACATTCTTCCAAGGATGTGATGAAACATGCTGTGAAACATATGTGCAGCTTTCCTACACTCAAGATTCTGAAGGATGACAAGACCTGCAAAGGTTGTGCGGAGGGTAAAACCCCTGCTTGCACTTTCCACCCGGATCTCAGGAGAGCCAAAGCACCCTTTGAGCTTATACATTCGGACGTTAAGTCCTTCCCCATTGTATCTTATCAGAAGTACAAGTACGTCATTACCTTCTTCAACAATTATACATTATATGGGTGGAGCACAGTATTGCGCACCAAGGATAATGCCTTACAGGCAACCAAGCACTTCTTGGCGATGGTTTCTACCCAATTCGATGCTACTGTGAAAGGATGGATGTCTGATGCAGGGGGAGAGTACAAGTCCAAAGCTTTCAATGAGCTGCTTGCCTCTCAGGGGATACACATCTACCAGAGTGCCCCACATGTTCCCCAACAGAATGGTCATGCTAAGCGCTTTATGTGCACCATTATGGACAAGTAGGAATCCATGTGCCTTGATTGTTGCACATCTGAATCTTGATGGGAATTCAATTGGAGCCACGCTGTTCACATATACAACAGGACAGCATTGCGCAGACATAATTGGCACACTCTGTGCTCACTATGGCTACTCGTACTACCAGATCTCGTTCTCATGCTGAAGGCGCGATCCGACCTCCATCTCCTTGTGTTCAACTCCTCTTCTGTTCTCTGATCTCTATCTGAGCTCCTTCGCTCACATCCGACCCCCACTCGACTTCGCTGCCAGTCAGTGTTAAGTCTCTCTGCTCCAATTCCACAAATACTGGGACAAGAGTCTGACAAGGGCGCAGCACTCCGTTCGAGTCACTGAAGCCAAAGTCCTGACAAGTTGTGCTACCCCGGAGTTGTCACCGGAGTTGATCCAACCCGACTTTAATAGTATATTCAAACTGAGGTACTCTAGCGACTATCGACGGGTTTATATACCTAATTGCGGAGCGGGACGGAATGGAACGGAGAATGAAATGGAAGTCAGATGAGTGGGCGGCTATCATAGAATCAAATGATGGACAGGGTATCAAAGATGGTTGCGAACGATCGCAAACAACATCCAAGTCTGATGGATGTGAAATGAATTTCATAAGTCAAAGGCCATCAATCAAAGTCAAGAGGTCATGTGGTACGGAGCATCATAATGAGCGGAACGGAATGGAACGGGGTTGTGGGCCACCTTGGGATTTTGGGAGAGGATGGGATGACGGAACCAAGTTGCGGAGCGACGGAGTTGGGTTACAGAGTTCGGGATATGACATCATGCTTCTCTCTGACTCACCATTGAGTCTGCTTCTCTTCTCTTCTCTTCCTTGACGTTCTCTGTTTCAAGTTCCGCTCAGGAACCCACAAATCTTCTTCGGCTGTGTATTCTTTCCATCGCATCAGGAGAGAGCAGTGTGCTGCAGAACCCCTGTGGCGTCGGATCTCCTCGACTTCATATTCTTTTTCACCTTCTATTAGATCCAGTGGTGGTTGTGGGAAATTCTGTCTGTGAGTATTGTTTTCATGGTAGGGGGATAGGAGAGAGGCATAGAATATGGGATGAATCTTCCATGTTGTAGGGAGGCATAGTTGATATGTAATTGGTGAAAGGACCTTCGTGATGGTGAACAGTCCTTCTCACTTTGCAGCAAACTTGGGATTAGCTACGAGGCATTTCAGGTTTCTTGCTTCCAACCATACTTGTTCACCTAGTTTGAACAGGGTAAACCATTGTTTCAATCTAGCTGCCATAGTTTGCCGAGTGAGTTCATGGGCGGCGAGAGCTTCATTTGGTGCGGCCGTGAGGGTTGACAACTGTTGGTTGACTGCTGGAAGGTCAGATGATGGGAAAACCGAAGGTAGGGCTTGGAGTTCGAAGCCCATCATGAGAAAGAATGGTGATTTTCCTGTGACTGAGTGGGGATGGTGGTTGTGTGCAAATTCAGCCATTGTGATGTGATTGGCCCACATCGTTGGTTTATTCCCACAGAAGATCCATAAATAAGTTTCTATTTCCTGATTCATACGTTCCATTTCTCTGTCGGTCTAAGGATGGTAGGCGGTGGAGATAGCGAGTTGGTAACCAAGAAGTCTCCCCAACTCCTTAGCGAAGGAAGAGGCAAATTTGGGACCTCAATCAGAGATAATCTTCTCATAGAGGCCAAATCGGGTGAAGATGTGAGCAAAAAACAGGGAGGCGATGCCTTCGGTGGTGACGGTGGCAATAGTGGGGCAGAGAATTACCCCCTTCGTAAGTCCGTGGTCGACCATGACCAGGAGAGCGTCAAAGCCGGCAGAGGAAGGGAGACCGGTGATGAGATCGCAGGAGACCTGCTGGAAAGGACAGGTGCAGGTGGAAGTGATGGGGACGAGCGGAGGATGAGTGGGGTGAGTGTTAGACTTATTATGATGACAGATCGCGCAGCCAGCAATGTAGCGGCAGATATACTGGGCCAAGCCAGGCCACCAGTACTGGGCAGCGACTAGTTGACGAGTTTTGAGGTATTCCAGGTGTCCTGCCATTTCGTGATTGTGGCACCCGGACACGATGGAATGCCGGAGAGTGTCGTTACACGGGATATATAAGCGACCCTGATAATAGAGCTACCTGTCCGTGTAGGACCAATTGGAAGGAACACGGACAGCCAAAGAGCCGGGGAGAGGCCAGGGATGAAGCCAGTCAAGGACAACCGGGTCAGAGGCGGAGGCCTTGCAAATTTGGTGATTGAGGGTGGTATCAATGAGATTCATGAACAAGGAGTCAGGAAGCAGGGTGATGTCAGCATTGTCAGGGGAGGAGTCGGCAGGAATATGATCAGGGCGTCGAGAGAGAGTATTGGGGCCAACAAGCAATTTTCCAGGGACGTGGTCAATGCAAAGGTTGAAGTCCTGGAGATCCAACAGCCAGTGGGCCTGACGACGATTCAGCAACTGAGCCTGGCGAAAGTAAGTGAGATTTTTGTGATCGGTAAAGACCTGAACCGGCAAGGGAGAACTGATCAGATAGTGGCGCCAAGCACGTAAGGCACGGAGGATCACCAGAAGTTCGCGATCATGTATATCATAATTATGTTCGGCGGGCACGAAAGATTGTGAAAGATACGAGCAGGGGTGCCAGTCTCCATTAGCATCAGATTGAAAAAGAATGCCTCCAGTCGCCCATTTGAAAGCATCAGTGGTGATGGCAAAGGGCTTGGTTAAATCAGGAAGGTGGAGGACGGGTTTGGTCATAAATTTCACTTTGAGCGAGTTGAAGGCAGATTGATAGGTTGGGGTCCAATCCCATGAAACGGTTTTCTTAGTGAGATCGATAAGTGGGCGAGCTATAGTGGAGTAGTCACGGATGAAACGGCGATAGAAATTAGCGAATCTCAGGAAGGAGTGGACTTCTTTAAGATTGGTTGGTGCTTTCCAAGTGGAAATCCCATCCAACTTAACCTGATCCATTGCTAATTGACCGGGCTTGACAATCATCCCTAAATATTCAACTTCGGAGGTGTCAAAAACACATTTTTCCAGTTTTAGATGCAAGTCGAGTTCGGCCATTTGTTGAAGAACGCATTTGGTGTTTCGTTTGTAGGTGTTTCCATCGGGGGAGTAGATTAGCAGGTCATCCATGTCAATGACTAACCACCCTTCCATGATCATGTCACGGAACGAGTCATTCATAAAACATTGGAAAGTGGCAGGAGAGTTAGTCATGCCGAAGCACATAATTATAGGTTCAAACAATCCTCTATGTGTGATAAATGGTGATTTCCATTGATCGCCATCTTTGATGTGAACGTTGTTATATTTCCATCGTATGTCAAACTTGGTAAAGTGTTTTGCCACCTTAAGTTTGTTGATCAGATCTGTAATAAGTGGTAGGGGGTAAGCGTCTCGAATGATTTGGTCGTTTAGATAGCAATAGTCTTGATAGGGACAGAGTTTGCCATCTTTCTTTTTGACGAAGAAGAATGGTGAGGCTTGAGGGGAATTTGAGGGGCAGATCTTGCCGGATTTGAGATGTTCATCAATAAAGTCATTGGCTGCTTTAGTTTCGTCAGTAGACAGTGGATAGAGTTTACCACTTTTCGGAATGAAGGAATCCTTCAGGTTGATTGCGTGATTGTATGGCCGAGTTGGTGGTAAAGTTCTGGCTGCTACTTCAGAGAATACCGATTGGTAGTCTTTATATTCAGCTGGAAGAGTTACTTTCAGTTTGTTGGCCAGGTTTTGTATGGCTAAATCTATTGACGTAGTATAAGCTTTTACCATGGCTGGGGATACGCATTGTGGAGTTAGATAATGTTTGTCTCCTTTGATGACGCGATTGATACAATAGGACATTACCACTTTCCTGGTAGGGTCCTCGGGTCGGAGGAAGTTTTTGTTGTTAGTTTCGAGGTAATCATAAAGTTGTTTATAAAATTCGTGGGTTATCAAGGTGTGGCCTACTGGGTGAGGTTCGATTTTGTAATATCCAGGGGCCTGTTGGGTTTTCTGGGTATGATTCTCAATTTCGGTGGTGAGGTCGTTGGATCGATCGGTTTTCTGTTTGAGATGTAGTTGATTTCTTTTGCAGTTGATAACAGAATCTTCCTGTTGGAGCCATGGGAACCCCAGGATGATGCGGTCATTTCTGCATCCCATAACGTGGAAAAGAACTTTAGTAGTAACTTGTCCAATTATAACATAAAGATTGGCAGTAAAATGGATTGTTCATTTGGCGTTCAGGGAGCCGTCAACATTTTTGACAGGGATTGGGGTCGGTAATCTGGTGCAAGGGATCCGATTCTTTTGAACAAATCCCCAATCGAGGCAATTGATATGTGCTCTGGAGTCTACAAGCGCAGTAGTGGCAACAGTTTTCTTGGTACTCGCGGGGATTGATAACGTGACAGTTATGAATAAGGATTTCTTGGATTTGGATTGTACAGGCGAGTACTTAGTGCTAGGAGGAGAGGCTGACGTCATTACAGACTCTCCTTTTAAAAAGACTGGACCTTGTTGACGAGGATTTTGTCGTCTTCGTCGTTACATTCCATCAAGTCCAGGATTTCTCCTGTCTCTTCTTCATCTGTTCTTTTCACAACTACATCAACATCTTCTTGCCTCTTTTTCTCCCAAGTGGCTTTGGTCTTGACAAAACAGGTTTTGCATTTGTTGGCCGAGTGACCAGGAAGACGACACTTGAAACAGAGTTCTCATTCTTGACATTCTTTGTGGGATTCAGGTATGAGCTTGGGTGGTCTGGTGATTGCAGCTGCGTCGACTTCCATAGCGTTTGGGTCCTTGTGGGGAAAAGAGAAAGGACGTGAGGTAGAAGTGGAGGTATTAGAGGTACGTGCTTTGATCTCCCTGACCCTTTCCCAAGCAGCACTGAATGATGCTGCTTTCTCGTACCATTTATCAATAGAATCTGGTACTGGGTCCATAGTCATGATGTGCATCATCAGGCTGGAGGGAATCCCTGCAGAATAGTAGCCGATCAAGATGTTATCGTCGGTAATGCCAGCACGTGCGGTGTTAGTCTGGAACTCAGTGGTGTAGAGACTGAGAGAAGGGGTGAACATGCCTTTGTTCATGGTCATCTTCTTGGTAGAAAGCCATCCGATAGCTTGATTGACAACGTCATGGTGTTTGAATCCTCTATTGAGCTTGGATGTGAAGGAAGCCCAGGTTCGCATGTTGAGGGTGCCATCATTTTGTCATATATGAGAGAGCAAATGTGATCTGCTTGGCATTGGTATTGTAAATCTCTGAGTTGGTGCTGAGGTAGAACACAACATTGTTGAACTATCCTGGGTATTCGGAATAGGTTCTGTCGAACTCCTGAGGGGCGTTGAGTCATAGTTCAGTGGGTTGGTTAGTCATATTGGGTGGTAGTATAGCAGCAAGGGGTTGAGGTGGAGGTTGGATGAGCATTACAGGCGAAGTCTCTTCGTTGTCTTCATCTTGGTCAGAGGTTACCAAAGAGAGTTCCTCGTCGTCGAACGAGTCTGTGATAACTAGGGGTGGTTGTCGAGGGGTTGTTCTCGACGTTCTGGGAGTACTGAAAGACAGGGTAAAGAAGGATACAGCTCACGATAGCAGTGGCTGTGCAGAGGAGTAACTTTGAGCTTTTGTTACATGTTGTTATGATTCATTCATCTCATTCTATTTTCTTTCTATTCCTTTGTCGCTTCTCATCTTGATGACCTCTTCACGGTAAACCACGGTTTCACCTTTCACCTGTCATCAAGATTACGATAAACTTCTTTCTCTCTGATTCTTCGGACTTCTATAGCTGACTCATTAACTGAGTCATATACAACCTCGTCAGTCCTCACTCTTCAACAGAGTTCTGTCCGTTTCCATCGCATTCTGCGATGTTCTTTTATTTACCTTTCTTTATCCTTTTTCCTTTCATAGTCCTGGTCTGTGCTAGTCTCTCCTCAGTATATAAACCATACTAGCACGACCTGTATCTCCCAACTTTCAGCTCCACAATACTACTCTTAGTCTTGCCTCTTCATCAACTTGTTGACTTCGGTCTCCAGTCCCTTAGTCCTAGTAAAGGCCTCTCTAACGAAGCCTTCCTCAAGCCCTAGTCCTCATCCAAGTCCTAGTCACCTTGTGGATACGTGTGAGTCTACCCAGCCCACACGTAACAAAAGCTCAAAGTTTCCCTTCTACATGGCCACTATCATCGTGAGCTGTATCCTTCTTCGCCCTATCTTCTAGTACTCCCAGAACGTTGAGAACAACTCCTCGACAGCCACCCCCAGTTATCCCAGAATCATCTGACGACGAAGAACTCTCAGAAACCTTGGACCAAGATGAAGATAACGAAGAAACTTCGCCAGTAACCCCAGTATAGCCTTCACCCCGGTCCCCTGTTACCACACTATCAATGACTAACCAACCCACTGAACTTCGACTCAACGCTCCCCAGGAGTTCGACAGAACCTATTCCGAAGACCCAGGATGGTATAACAACGTCATATTCTATCTCAGTACCAATTCCGAAATCTACAACAATGATGCCAAACAAATCGCCTTCACCCTTTCATACATGAATAAAGGATCGGCCAAGAGTTGGGCAGCTACATTTCGTGTCAGTTGCGTACAAAATGACGGCACTCTTAATATGGGGACCTGGGCTTCCTTCACTGCTAAATTCAACAGGGCATTCAAACACCATGATGTCGTCAACCAAGCTATCAGATGGCTTTCCACGAAGAAGATGGTCCTGAGTAAAGGCATATTCACCCCTTCCCTCAGCCTCTACACCACCGAGTTCCAGACCAACGCTGCACGTGCCGGAATTACAGACCACAATGTCCTGATCAGTTATTATTCCACCGGAATCCCTTCAAACCTAAAGATGCGTATTATGACCATGGATCCGGTACCAGATTCAATCGACAAATGGTACGAAAAAGCCACATCACACCCTGGGACAGAGTCAGGGAAATCAAAGCGCGTACTTCTCATATACATATCCACTCCAGTCTCACATCCTTTCTCCTTTCCCTGCAAGGATTCAAACGCCATGGAAGTTGACACAACCACAATCACGAGACCACCCAAGCTCACACCGGAGTCCTGCAAAGAGTATCAAGAATGAGAACTCCGTTTCAAGTGTCGTCTTCCCAGTCACGCAGCCAATAAGTGCAAAACTCGCTTTGTCAACACCAAAGCCACCTGGAGAGAAAAGATGCAAGAAGAAGTTGATGTAGTCGTGAGAAGAACTGACGAAGAAGAGATGGGAGAAATCCCAGACTTGATGGAATATGACGATGAAGACGACGAAATCCTTGTCAACAAGGTCCAGTCTTTTTAACAGGAGGGTCTGTAACGACGTCAGCCTCTCCTTCTCATACTAAATACTCGCCTGTACGATCTACATCCAAGAAATCATTATTCGTGACCACCACGTTATCAATCCCCGCGAGTACAAAGAAAACTGTCGTCACCACTGCCCTCATGGATTCTGGAGCACATATCAATTGCCTTGACTGGGGATTCGCTCGAAAGAACTGAATCCCCTGCACCCGATTGCCAAGTCCGATCCCTGTCAAAAATGTCGATGGATCCTTGAACATCAAAGGAACGATCCATTTCACCACTGACCTTTACATCATGATCGGACATATCACAACCAAAGTTCTTTTCCATGTTATGGGATGTGGCAACGACCGTATCATCTTGGGATTCCCATGGCTTCAACAAGAAAACCCCATTATCAACTGGAAAAGAAACCAACTACGGTTTAGACCAGAGACCGATTGATCCAACGACCTTATCACCGAAAATAAAAATCATATCCAGAAAACCCAACAAGCCCCCGGATATTACAAAATCGAACCTCACCCGGTACGCCATGCCTCAATAACCCACACATTCAACAAAAAGCTGTATGACTACCTTGAAACAAACAACGAAAATTTCCTTTGATCCGAAGATTTTACCAAAACAGCGGTAACATCTTATTGCATTAACTGCGTCATCAAGGGAGACACATGCTATCTAACCCCACGATGTGTATTTCCTGCCATGGTAAAAGCTTATACTACATCTACAGATTTGGCCATACAAAACCTAGCTCAAAAACCAAAAATAACTCTCCCAGCTGAATACAATGACTATCAGGCAGTATTCTCGGAAGTCGCGGCAGGAACCTTACCACCAATTCAACCTTATGACCATGCGATCAACCTAAAAGACTCTTTTGTTCCCAAAATCGGTAAACTTTACCCATTATCCACTGATGAAACCAAAGCAGCCGATGACTTCATTGAGGAGCATATCAAATCTGGCAAAATCCGTCCCTCGAATTCCCCACAAGCTTCACCATTCTTCTTCGTCAAGAAGAAAGATGGTAAACTTCGCCCTTGTCAAGATTATCGTTATCTAAATGAACACACTATCTGAGACGCTTATCCTCTACCACTTATTACAGATCTGATCGACAAACTAAAGGCAGCAAAACATTTCACCAAGTTTGACGTCCGATGGGGTTACAACAACGTTCGGATCAAAGACGGTGACCAATGGAAAGCGGCATTCATCACACATCGAGGATTATTCGAACCAATGGTTATGTTTTTTGGCATGACCAATTCCCCCGCCACCTTCCAGCGATTTATGAATGACTCATTCCGCAATATGATAGCAGAAGGATGGTTAGTCATTTACATGGACGACTTACTAATTTATTCCCCCGATAAAGAAACCCACGAACGCAATACCAAATGCGTTCTTCAACGAATGACCGACCTCAACCTACATCTTGAATTAGAAAAATGCATCTTCGATACCTCAGAAGTCGAATATCTCGGAATGATTGTCAAGCCTGGTCAATTGGCAATGGACCCTGTCAAACTGGACGGTATCCATGCTTGGAAAACACCCACCACTCTTAAGGATGTTTGATCTTTTCTCAGTTTTGCTAACTTCTATTGCCGTTTCATCCGCAATTATTCTACTTTAGCTCGCCCACTGATTGATCTCACTAAGAAAATGGTCCCTTGGGACTGGACCCCTGCCTGCCAAACCGCTTTCAACGTTCTCAAGGCAGCATTCCTGACTAAACCCGTCCTTCAACTCCCCGATGTCACTAAACCGTTTGCCATTGCTACCGATGCCTCTAAATGGGCCACCAGCGGTATTCTTTTGCAATCCGATCTCAATGGGAACTGGCACCCTTGCTCTCACCTCTCACAATCCTTCACGCCCACAGAACGAAACTATGATATTCATGACTGCGAACTTGTCACAATCCTTTGTGCCCTGCGTGCTTGGCGTCACAACCTAATCAGTTCCCCTACTCCTGTCCAGGTTTTCACGGACTACAAAAATCTCACTGACTTCTGCCAGGCTCAATTGCTGAATCATCGCCAAGCTCACTGGCTGCTAAATCTGCAAGACTTCGACCTGTGTATCGATCACATCCCCGGAAAACTGCTTGTTGGCCCTGATGCTCTCTCCTGCCGCCCGGATTACATTCCTATCGCCGCTCCCTCCGATAATGCGGATGTCACTCTCCTCCCTGACTCCTTGTTCATCAATCTCATTGACGCCGCCCTTGATCGTCAGATCTGCAATGCTTCCGCCTCCGACCCCCTGGTTCTCGATTGGTTAAACCCTCGGCCTATCCCTGGTTCTTCTGCAACCCGCCTCCCTTCCGACTGGTCCTACGCCGACGGAAAACTTTCTTATCAAGGTCGTTTGTATGTCCCCTGTAACGACCTCCTTCGGCGTTCCATTGTGTCCGGGTGCCACGATCACGGAATGGCAGGACACCCGGGCTACCTCAAGACTCGCCAGTTAGTCGCTGCACACTACTGGTGGCCTGGTTTGGCGCAATATATCCGTCGCTATGTTGCGGGATGTGCAGTCTGCCAGCAGAATAAGGTTAACACTCATCCGGCCACACCCCCTCTTATGCCCATCCGTTCCGCCTGCACTCATCCTTTTCAGCAGGTCTCTTGCGACCTCATCACTGGCCTTTCTTCCTCCCGTGGTTTCGATGCTCTGCTGGTTGTGGTCGACCATGGCCTTATGAAGGGGGTAATTCTCTGCCCCACTACCACTGCTGTCACCACCGAAGGCATCGCTTCATTGTTTTTTACCCACGTTTTCACCCAGTTTGGCCTTTATGAGAAGATCATCTCGGATCGTGGTCCCCAATTCACTTCCTCCTTTGCTACAGAATTAGGAAGACTCCTTGGTTACGAACTTGCCATCTCCACCGCTTATCACCTTCAAACTGATGGTGAAACGGAACGTGTGAACCAGGAAGTGGAAACTTATTTACGGATCTTTTGTGGGAATGAACCAACAACATGGGCCAATCATATCACAATGGCAGAATTCGCGCATAACCACTGTCCCCATTCGGTTACCGGAAATTCACCATTCTTTCTCATAATGGGTTTCGAACCCCAAGCCTTACCAACGGTTATTCCATTATCGGATCTCCCAGCTATCAACCAACAAATGTCACTTCTCACAACACCACGAAACGAAGCCCTCGCTGCCCACGAACTCGCTAGACAAACCATGGCAGCAAGGTCTAGACAACAGTTCACCCTCTTTAAACTAGGAGAAAGTGTGGTTAGAAGCAAGGAATTTAAAACGCCTCATAATCAACCCCAAGTTTGCTGCAAAACGAGATGGACCATTCGTCATTACAAAGATTCTCTCGCCCATCACATATCAACTACGTCTTCCAAAGACATAGAAAATTCATCCTGTATTCCACACCTCCCTTCTATCCCCCTATCATGGAAATGACACTTATGGAACGAATTTCCCACAACCACCACTGGACTTAATAGACGGCGAGGAAGAATATGAAATTGAGGAGATCCGACGCCATCGTGATTCCGCAGCACACCGCTCTTTCCTGATCCGATGGAAAGGATACATAGCCAAAGAAGACTCGTGGGTTCCCGAGTGGAATTTAAAACATTCCACAGCACTGTTAGCTGACTATAAAAAACATCATAAACTCTGAGAATCCCCATCCTTTTCTCTCTCTTCCATTTTATGTTTGCCTTCGTCCCAAAAGAAAAACTCTCCCATTTCATCTTTCGCTATCGCTATAAAGTCCCCAGTTCCCATTCATTAGAACACACCTACTTTTGCCACTACAACTATTGCCCTTTTCATCACACCTTCTAATTTCTTCCCACCTTTTCCTCTCTTCCATTCACCTAGGCATGACCTACGCCGTTCGCTCCGTTTCCCCCATTCCAGAGCTCCTTGACGACTCTCCCTCATCGTCGTCCTCGTTCGTCACTGCCCCGGAACAAATCCACCTCCAACTTCACAAAGATTCCGACGAAGAAGACTCCGACTCGACAACGGCAGAAGCAGGGTGGGGAGAGAGTCCCGACGGTGCCTGGCAGGTGGCGAGTCCTGCACTAGATACGCCCAATCCTTTTGCCATTAGACCTATCAGTACTCATCCACCGATCTTATCGGTTCTTCTTCCCCCAGCATCTCATCATCTCCGTTCCGACACACCAGACGACACATATGCACAAGTACTTCTCCACTGTATCACGGACTCCCGGTTGGCTATTCCAGCCACCAGCCACCTCGACTACGGATCCCCCCTCCTAGCTCTCTATAAAGCTCTCATAGAAACTGAGCGCATTGACCTCCTCGTGCGGAACAATTCCACCAACCCTGACGCCCATGTCACCCTCATCATGGAAGTCCTCCGCCACATCAGGGATCACTTGTGAGGAGCCCTTGTCACTATGGGGTATCAACTCCATTTTGGGGAGTTCATGGCCGACATTGAGCGTTATACCAGGGAACTTGCCTTCGCGCAGGGAGTTCAACCCCCTCCCTACTCTTCTCACACGACTCCCAGTGCTTCATCCTCACCACTTGACCCTGCCACCGAAGCATCACTGGCCCACACGGATGACTGGCTCGCCAGGCTTGGGGGACAACTAATCCTTCCTCCTAATCATCCTAGATACTCCGAAGCTTGCTTCGAGTGTCACCGCCTGGGCCATCGACAAGCCAACTGCCCGCAAAACCAATGTCCCCTGTGTCTCGTCTGGGCCCCGGGACATGCACAGGTCGGATGCCCTAGTCGACCTTGCTCTCATCCATCCTGCCATCTACAGTTGTCCTCCTCATCCAACTCCTCTTCGACCCAACATCCCCTCTCAGGTCATCCCTCTCGACCTATTAGTCGCCCTTCTGCTCTTCGACGGCGCCGCACCGTCTCTTCAATCTCTCCACTTCCTGATACCAATACCCATGTCGACGACGTCTGGGATGATGTCGCTTATGCCAATGTCACTGGCTCCCCTGGTGCTTATGCTCTCGACCTCTGAAGGCCTCGCTGCATATGTGTCCCTCAAAACCTGGTTCTCATCGGTGACTCGAGACGTAATGGGGGGGTAATGTTACAATTCAGTCATTTCGTTCTATTTTCTTTCTATTCCTTTGTCACTTCTCATCTTGATGACCTCTTCACGGTAAACCACGGTTTCATTTTTCACCTGTCATCAAGATTACAATAAACTTCTTTCTCTCCGATTCTTCGGACTTCTATAGCTGACTCATTAACTGAGTCATATACAACCTCAACAGTCCTCACTCTTCAACAGAGTTCTGTCCGTTTCCATCGCATTCTGCGATGTTCTTTCATTTACCTTCTTTATCCTTTTTCCTTTCATAGTCCTGGTCCGTGCTAGTCTCTCCTCAGTATATCAACCGTACTAGCATGACCTGTATCTCCCAACTTTCAGCTCCGCAATACTACTCTTAGTCTTGCCTCTTCGTCAACTTGTCGACTTCGGTCCCCAGTCCCTTAGTCCTAGTAAAGGCCTCTCTAACGAAGCCTTCTTCAAGCCCTAGTCCTCATCCAAGTCCTAGTCGAGGAAATGAAGAAAAGACAGCAGAAAGAGAATAGAGAAAGAACAAAACATAACATGAACTCTGCCCCTGCATCAAAGCACCTGTCATATTCCACCAATTCTGCCACCAATTCCATCACTCCATTCTCTGAACCTGTATAAAACCCCATTCTGCTCCACTGCATAACTTCACTATGCCTTTAATTCATATTTCATATATCCTTTGACTTTGATGTTTGATGTTTGACTTTTGACTTATTACATCTATTTCATATTCCTTAGATCTGTGACAATGTTTGCAATCAGTTGCAACTACTTTTGATATTCCCTGTCTGCTATTTGATTCTATAGTTACCTTGTAATTGCCCCTCACTTGACTTCTGTTTTGAACTCTATTTCATTCTGCTCTGATCCAACTTTATGGATAACAGCCTATCAATAGTTACTAGAGTACCTCAGTTCAAATATCAACTTACGTTCAACTCCCCTTTTGTCACATGTCCTCTGTTTGAGCTTCACACTCCCCTCTGATCCCCACTTGACTTTGCTGCTAGCCAGTATTAGGTCTTTCTGCTTTGACTCCACAAATACCAGGATGAGAATCTGTTATGTGTGGGCTGGGGTAAGCTCGCATGTAGCCCTGGTGAGGTCAAGGACAAGGGGAACCTTGGCCAATGCCGTCAATGGTGTATGCGAAGACGTAGGCTGCACACGTAGAGTGCCAGCCAAAGGGGTTGTATACCGGGTCAAGCGCGGAATCAGCAAAGGAAGCTAGGATTGCAGAGGATACAAGGACTAGGGGTAGATCTAAGGTCTAGGGTCTAGGATCCAGGGGGAGTCCAGGGAACTAGGGGTAAACCTAGGGAGATCAAGAATAGGGAACATGGTACGTGCTACTAGGGTTTATATAGCGTAGGGTAAGGGGCACAGACCTTGTCAAGAAAGGAGAAAGAGAACAGCACCAGTCAAGGGCTGTGCGAAGGAAGGTCATAGAATGCGAAGGAATCAGAGAGAAGGAACTAAAGAAAGAAAGCACAGGAAGTAGGCTGTGCGAGAAGAGAAGCCAAGGCTATGCGTGTGGGAGCATAGGGCTAAGGGCATTCTATGAAAGGAAAGGAAGATCAAAGAAGTGAAGAGAAAAGGAGGCGGACTCAATGATGAGTCAAAGATAGGAGAGATGACTCATGTTGAGTGAGTCATTGGGAGCCAGGAATGCGAGGACGATATAGGAGGGCTCGGGTTAGGCCGAGGGAATGCACAGGAAGGGGGTGAGGTGTGCATGAGGCGGAGATCTGGAGACGGGGATCTAGGGATGACCATGAGGTCCGAGGGAACAGGGAAGGATCACGGATATGGTCCGGACACAAGGACAAGGGAAGGACCGAGGATAAGGTCTGGAGCGGGAATAAGGAGGACTTGAGTAAGCACGAGGGGAACTCATTGTGTGAGGCTGTGAAAAGAAGCCACAGCAAGGCGATGCTGGAATGGAAGCCGCAGCAAGGCGATGCTAAAGGGAAGCCTCAAGGTGAGCACATGATGAGCACGAGGCGTGCTTATGGAACGAGTTGGAAGGAACGTAAGAAGGTTGTACTCAGTGGGTACAACACGAGGAGTGCGAGGAGGATCCAAAAGAGTATGCCGAGGGCGATGTTGTAGACCGAAGTTAGGGGTTCCCGTAAAAGGACTAAGAATAGGGGAAATCGTAACAGAATCTGATATGGGCATGGCATTCTGCTAGAGTCACTGAAGCCAAAGTCCTGACTTATCATGCTTTCCCAGACTTGTCACCAGAGTAGTTCAGAGTTGACCTGACACAACTCTAACAGACATATGAAAAGAATTGTTTAGTGGCACATAGGGCCTGATTATTACTCTTGAGGCACACAACCCAGCCAGCTGACATGTAATCATCATAGAATACTATGGCATAACATGACTTGTGGTAGGAGGGAACCTTGAATAACTTAAGGTCAGAGTGGATCAACTCAAAAGAATGGATGCATGCATCTCACTATGAGGAAAGGGCTGGTTGGGCTCTTTGTCTAGTTGGCAAATATGGCAGAGATCAGGGGTATCTAGGAATGATACATCTGAAAAGCCAGAGGTATGCGTCTTCACAGCCTTGAGAATATTATCTTTAAATGCATGTCCTAGGTGCCAGTGAAGGAGTTGATAATCTACAGTGGCCTGCTTAAGGGGCTTGGCATGTGGGTGTTGTGCCAGAGCATGGATCCAGTACATGGTGAAGTTGTCATGACTGTGGAATGAGAGAAATACCTGCTTTGCACTCATGTCATAAAATTGATGTGCTTGGGAGTTTTCTGTAGTTGTATATGTGGGTCCTTAAGGACAGTGCCCATAGAGATGAGTTTGACTGAGCATTTGGGCATATAGATGACTGTTGATAACTGCACAAGTTGTCCATCCAACTCAATAATAACAATGCCTAGCCCCAGAATGGATGCTGGTCCAGTGGCCATCTGCATGTGCTTAGGGGTGAACATTACATAGTCTATGAAGTCATTCTTATCATGAGTGAAGTAGGATGATGCTCTAAAGTGAAGGAGCCACATATCATCTGGTATGTCATAGTTGTGCAAGTATTGCTTGGCTTTCCCCTTAGAATCCTTACTACACTTATCACACATGGAAAACTCATTGGATACAGCAAAGGTAGTATGATTGTCCAGTTGAATATCAACTACATCAACTACAGGAGTACTGTTATGTGTGGGCCGGGTAAGCTCGCATGTAGCCGCAAGGTGACTAGGACGAGGACTAGGGCTTGAGGAAGGCTTCGTTATTGAGAGGCCTTTGCTGGGACTGAGGGATTGGGGACCGAAGTCGACGAACTGAGAGGCAAATCTAGCGTAGAATT
>JBBPJJ010000129.1:0-35802 GCA_038088635.1 Veloboletus limbatus
CCAACGGGCCCACTCGCGACGCAACCAACTCGATCGCCACCCAGCCAACTCACAACCAACTTGTTCGCGACTCAATCAGCTCAATCGCAATCCAACCAACTCAATTGCGATCCAACCAATTCGATCGTGACCCAACTGGAACGTTCACAACCCAACGGACCCAGTTGCGACCCAACCAACCTGATTGCGACCCAACCAACCTGATCGCGACCCAACCAACTCAATTGCGACCCAGCCAGCTCAATCGCTACCCAACAGGCTTGGTCACGACCCAACCAGCACATTCACAACCACCCGAACTCACTCGCGACGGAACCAGCTCGATCGTGACCCGACGGACTCGATTGCAACGCAGCAGACATGTTCACAACCCAGCAGACTCGCAACCCACCCAGCTCGATCGCCACCCAACCAACTCCCAACCAACTCGTTCATGACCCGACCAACTCAATCGCCACCCAATGGAGTCACTCGCGACCCAACCAAATCGTTCGCGACCCAACCAGCTCAATTGCAACCCAATCAACCCAATCACGACCTTGGCAACGGTTTGGGACGTTCACAACGGATGCAACGGACCACCCTCATGCACTATAATGTACTCGATACTTGTACTTGTACATTAATTAGACCATTAAACAAAATTCATAAAATTATCCACTGGGTGATCAGCTAGTCGACTGGAAGTCGAAAGTCGCAGCCAACCGAGCCGATTGAGTCGGCTATAATGATTACAGCTTGACTTTGCGCGGTTCGGCTAAACTGCGCGCTCGGTTACAACTTGAGTCGGCTATGAGTCGGAGTTGCGGCAACACCATGTACAGTATATCAAGCTCAATTTGAAAAGATACATTTTGTTATCAAGTGTGCCCCTGAGCCAGTGTAGGATTCTCAAATGAATATGAATACTGAATTGAGTCCTTGATAATGCTATAAATTATTACCTGTCCAGTGTTGTCCGGTGGACTTAAGGGCTAACTACAAGCAAGCTTCACCCTGCATAATAGACCTACTCTGTCAGATACTAGTAGAAGTCTAATGTTGTACTTTAGTAGTCACTAAAGTGGAAGTGTACAGTACGAAATGTCTAAGTACTCGGGCTTATAGATATATCATAGTATGCATAGCATCATAGCAATTCCAGACTTGCCCAGGCTATGATGAAACCCTAGACAAGAGTATTATGTCAGCAAGTCGTGTCCAGTATTCGGGAGTTGATCGATTGATCTGTCTCGATTCCTTCTCCCCCAGCTATTTTCCAATCTTCAACACACAGCCATTGGCGGGCTTGTCATTATCGTGAATGCAAGCATGTATGTTTTCGATGCACTCGTTGTTTTCGTCGACCGGGATCCCGTTCATATCCCACTGTCTATCACAAAAGCTTGTGTTCGAGAACTCTCCACCGTGCTCCACAGTGCGACTGAGCGGGCAAAATTGATGGATGTGACGAGAAATCTCGGCATCTTCCTGCGTGAACTATTGAACGAAGCTGTCTCCCACATCGTCCTGTTCCTCCTCGGATCATGTCCTCCTCAGTCGCGCATCTGGTGGTGTCCTACTGCTGAGTTTTCTCTTTTACCTCTGCACGCCGCTGGTCCGTATAAGAAGGGCGAACAGAATTTTTCAGATCTCTATATCTCGTCCTACACCCCCACATTGACTGCCCTCATTCGCGCCAGACAGTCCAGTTTACTCAGTCCTGCAAATGAAAGGAGGCACCTGGTCGCTGTTGGACAGGCGAAAGCCATCGGAACAATTGAACTCCATTCTGTCAGTACCGAACTAGCCAATATTGGTGAACGTGTCGATGGTCTTGTGACGTTCATGCGAATCGAAGGACAGGACTCAAGGGTTGCTGATGAGCTGAGCAAGAATGAATGGGTGCACCTTGCCTGTCATGGACTCCCGAACCATTCAAGTCCGCATTCGCTCTCCATGACGGACACTTTACGATCCAACGGATCATCCAGTGCAATTTGAAGAATCCTGAATTTGCATACCTCTCTGCGTGTCACACGACTGTCGGAGACGAACATGAGATCTCGCATCTGCGATGCAATTCGCAGGATTTCGTTCTGTGATCGGGACGATGTGGGGGGTGGATGATGGACATACCAACAAGGTGACGTCTGTATTTTACAAGCATATGGTGGACACGTCGGGACATCTGGATTATACCCGTGCGGCGTGGGCTCTGTGGAAGACGATGAGGTCGGTAAATATACCCATTGATCAACGCATTCTATATATACATCTTGGTGCTTAATTCTATACCCTCCCTCGAGTTTGCTGTCTTGCTTTGGCCGATGTTATCATCAATCTTACCCCCAAAATTGTTATGTTGGTATATCCAGAATGTCGGCGTTATTCAAGGAGCAGCTATACTCTCTTCGACCACTTTGGAACCCTCTACCCTCTTTACCGTGACACTGCCGTCCTTTGAATGTCATGAGTGCGAAAGCAAACTTTGCGAAGGTTGGAACGAAAGTAGTACCTGGTTACCAAAGTAGGCCGCTTGCGCGATATTGCAGAATAGACCAACCTCCACGACGCCTGTCAGTATCTTTATCTGTGTCATCAGCTGTTCCGGGTACGGAAGACAGAAAAGTCAGAAAAGGTCAGAGGGGTGAACGGAAATGGACGTACCGTGTGTGGATCCTTGATCAAATTCCTCGAAAATGGCGCGTCGATAACAAAGTTACCGTTATCGGTAACAACTGGGCCCGCCTTTGCTTTTGCCATGCGGAGTGACGCATTAGGTGAGCCGAGGGACGAATGCATGTCCCGCAAAACCTTCGCGTACGCGAAAGGCACAACCTCGATTGGTACGCCTTGGGTGAACTAGATGATCGACGAGAATAGAAGATATCAATGAAGAAGGGGTCCGGGAGAGTGGTCGTACATTCTTTCCCAGATACTCGCTGTTTTTTCGGTAGTCGGCTACGAGGATGAACCTCCAACAGACATAAGCAAGACCAGAAAAATAATAGATGTGGTGGACACACGTTTTGGCAGCCTCTGCAAGGACTTTTTCCCGCAGTTGACACGCTCCTCCACCTTTGATGCAATTGAGCTGAGGGTCAACCCTACACAGGAGACACCTAACGCATGAGTCTGATACAGGGGGGAAATGAAGGCAACGGACTCGTCGGCACCATCTATGGTCACATCGATCGATAGGAACTGATCCACGTCACCGAGATTAAGGTTGGCTTTGATGATGAGTTCTTTTGACTGAAATCCAGTAGGGATGAAGACGCGATCCTTGTTTAATATTGCGCCTTGCTGAACAATGCGGTCGACGACATATGGCACGGTGGAACCTGCGGATGGCGACTCGTGAGCGTAGGAAAAAGGTGTGCGAAGTACATACACACCTGAACCTATCCCGATGATCTCCGAGTGGGTGAGCATTGCTTGCATGGTCGTGGCAAGGATCATACCGCGGTACCTTGTGATGGGGGAGGATGTGCTTATCCACCGCAGCGTAGGCAGCAAGCCGTTTAGATTCCTCAACAGCTGACATGGCGACTGGGAATGGGTCAGGAATTAGAATCTGGTACTTGGGGACTGAAGGGATTACTAGGAGATATGAATTCAAGTGTGACCGGAGCAGGCGCCGGTCGAGGGGCAGTGGGTTTCCTTGAGTCAAGGGGCGAGAAACTGAGTACTGAGACTGCTCGTGGCAGATCGACTTACAGAGCTCGACCAAAGTGTCGCAGGGGCGTCTTGTTAGAAGTAATAGGACGATGAGGGATGGAAGGAGAACTTAGAGAGGCTCCATTAATGATGATTCGGCCCCACACTAACCGCATTACATCCTCCTTCGAGTCGGCGCTCTGATTGACGGAGACGCTGTGAAACTCTGTGGTGACGTTTCTCATCATCCCGGGAACTTCAACACCAACCTTCACACTCGACTAAGCACCGAGAGATTTTCAAAGGAATGAGAGCTATAAAAGGTGTGCACACATCTCCCTCAGGTATGAAACCACTAGTACCAGCGGATTCAAGGTATTCTTTTTACATGGTGAGTATGGAAGACGCGATACGCAGCCTGGAATAGACACTTGATCTTACGGTGTCAGCGATTCTGCGGTGAAGCAAATACTTCTATCGATGAATGAGAAAGACCCCTTCATAATAGAGGATTTGGACGAGTACCACTTGATCATCAAGGCAGACGAGGAATACAGAATTCGAAAGGAATTGGAGACCGAGGTATGCACACCCTTTTCTCGAAACATCCGTTTTCAGTGCCGTTTATTCATTCTAGCTAGAAAAGAATACATACAGCTTGGAGGCGAGTCAGTGACCCCTTCTATCGCATTGGAGAGCAAGTGTACCCATCCTCGATGCATTGGATGCCAGCCTAGTTCACTATCCCACTCGTGGCTGGAAAGCTGTTGATTTTTCTCTGAGCACTAGACCCCCACTTCAGATCAGTGCGTCGGTTGCGGACGTGTCCATGCTTCGAAGTCGCTTTGGTCCAGGGATGTTATTTTTCTGTTCAAACCAGTGTTCAGTTCTCTGGGGACCATCTTGGGCGTAGCCAAGTATGCACCCTTGATGCGCAAGGGTCATGATCATCTCAGCCGTTCGAGATGACGGAAGTCGAGACTGCCTGGTTGGTTCACAATTATTGATCCGCCCGTGCTCGCGGATAGAAAGGTATCAAGTTTATCAAGCGGTTCCAGATATGTTCTAGATATCAAGAACTTCGCTGGAGGAAGTCTCCGCCGATAATTACCACCCGGACCTTCCTATCACTTTGAAGCAAGGTCTTGTTCCCGCGTTCATCGGGATCCGATTACACTATACTCTTCATGCATTTCGACACAGCAGTCCAGCCATACTTCGCTTGATGTCACCCTCGAATACTTGGTAGCTCTATTCAGACCATTAAGTATCTGGAGCGTTCTTGACAACATGATGCTATTTCAATTTTGTCTTCTGGCTGTGGGTCCACATCAGAACACAGCGAGTCAGTTGGGAGCACATCTAGGCGACAGTGACCTTCCTCTTAGGACCGACGAATGTTGTAAGTGATTGGATCTGCGTGATTCACCTAGGCGGGCATTCAGTTCTGCTTTGCGTCGTTAATACGAAATGTGCTTGTAGGTGCAGGATCGTCGTCAATGCGGATATACATGTTCACGTGTCTCATGCGGTGCGTTCCTCCCAGACTCGCACGTCGCGATTCCAGACCCCACAGGGCAGCTCGTATCAGCATAGTGCTTTCGATCCTTCAAATTGTATCATCCAGAGAATGTCTCCACTCACGATCTAGTGTCCACTACACTACCACGTATCTCGGTCGACTACATCAAGTCCCTACTTTCGTTGCGCTCTACATTGTGCTATGGGACTCACTTATCTGGCAGGTAAACTCGCTTCATCTCACCATGCCATCGTACCCACTATGATTTCGCAGCGGACTGCGTTATCGACGCGATTGCTATTGTCTTTCCTCACGTGTAGCACTACGATCGACTTCTCTGCCAACTGCGTTCATCCGACATACAAAACAGCGTCAATAATACGCTGCGCACGAGATGTGTCAGATCGAGCCAACAACTTGGTCTGTCGTCGTCACTAACTCCCAGTGACTGTACCGAACGCTGCTCCCTTCGAATTGGCTAGTATTTCAACTGACGTTCACCAGATTCCCAGATGCTCTATCTCGGCATGCCATGTTTGGATCCAAAATGACCGCGTCGTTCTCCGGCATGTTTGCTAGCAGACCGCTTAGAGACTGGTTCTCGTCGTGTTTAAGGACATGTAGCGTACGTCACATGAGCCTGTGGTGAGCGCTTGACCGGGCCGCGCAGGGGAGATTCGTCATATCTAATCTCATCCTACCCGCTTGCATGCTAGTTGCCAGTTGCCTGCCTACATCAACCGTCCGTCATCCAGCAGTGCGCGATGTCGTTAACAGCAATGATGGGAACCAAACCGCACAGATCGTTTCATCTTCCGAGATCACTGAGAGCACCAGCTACAGGTGTGCGTTCGGGATCAGCTGGGTCATACTTGCCATGATGCGCACGCGATCACCGCAACAACTACACGACAGACTGGAAATTGACTACATCGCTCTGTCCGCCGACTCTTGTTGGTTTGACCACTCAACTCTACGACACTTCCTGGGTCAATCACGCTTCCTGTCTGCTCACCAAGATTCTTCTCACCACACGATGTCGAGGGGAGACCGCACTTTGGCTGGGTATTGCTTCACATTCCCAGCCCATCGCGGACTCACCGCCAGTGTCTTCGGCATCCATGCCGGAAAACTCTCTGAACGACTTGCTCGCGTCGAACTGAGACAGACACGCATGAAAGCACAATGACTGTTCGGTATACCAATGGATAAACCTACGCCAGAGCATCTTCTGTGCTCGTTTACTACCTTATTCCCTGCGAGCCACACTGGCTAGGATAGAGGATATACGGAGACCGTACAGCTGGCAAGCTACTTTCGTATTGTATTTGGAGGAACTCGACCATGTGTGAGGCGACGCGGAGGTCGCAAAACTGCACCATCTGGCCACATGGTGGACATTGATGTCGACGAATTGCGATGCTGCACGATCGGATCGCTCCTATCTGATGATGTGGAGGTGCCAAGGCTCATGGGTGACTGGGAACGAAGATGTTATCCTGGAGGACGTGTCGTGTTATTAGAACGTCGATTTTATAATCCATACCGAGCGTCATACCATTCAAGGAGCATTAACTGTGACTTCGAGCCGGTGTCATCTCGACGTCAGCGGGGGTGGCCACGGGTGATTGACCATCATCGCCTGCGAGCTCGCCTTCCACGACTTCCTCCTCGTCACTACTCTGGCCGTCAACATCTGCCATCCCAGGAGCATCTTGGTTTCCTACATGCGCGAGTTGGTGCGCGCGCGGATCCCACTCGAGTTCCTCCGGCTCCGGCTCTTCGACTTCGACCCGCTGCTTCCAGTCAAACTTGTCCTTTAGCATGAGTACGGCACGGACTGCACGCTCGACACGGTGATCGTGTGCACCTCGTATCTCCGCGCATTCATGAAGAACATCTTCGTATGATACTCTCTGTCTTGAGCCCGTTGCGAAAGCGGACGCGGGTTGCATGTTCTGGCCCTCCAGACTGTTGGTAGCGATTGCCCCGCGGGTGACCATACATTCGGCGAGACGATGAACAGATGCGTTCTCCATGCGAAGCACGTCTGTCGTCTGTTGGTTGCGTAGGAGTGGTATGAGATCGTTGTCGAGCTGGTGGTCCGTCATAGCGGCGCTCGGGTGGAGGGCTATGGACTCATATGGACTCGTTGTTGGCTGCTGGGACTGCTGCAGGTGCGTCGCGGATGGCGGTGAGCTAAGGGAAGAGTAAAAGCTATGGGTCTGTGACAAGATAACGTTGTACTTGGACAAGATGTCCGGCCACGCGGGCATGACCTGATGTCCGCCAGCATCGATGATGCGGTGCAACGCCTGGATGGACTCGATGATCTGATTTGCTTTGAAGCGGAGAGACTCAAGCTGAGCGACGGGGAGCGAGTTCGGGTTGAAGTCGAGCTGGGGTGGATTCGGCGTCGCCATCGTCGAGCGCGTCGAGCCCACAGCGGCGGCAGGAAGTCACAGGTCGCGTGACAGATATTAAGCCCAAGTGTGACAGCTCCTCTGGACCGACTCCTCACTTGTACGATGTCGCCGCCCTTTGCTAGACACATGATGCTCGGCGTGATAGCCTCTGTCGCTGCCCGCACCGCTCATCCCCTTGCTCGTTCTGTTGTCCTACGTCGCACCCTTTTCGCGACCCCTCAGTCCAGCTTCTCGCCCGTTGAGGACACGGGTAAGAAGACCACTCGCAAGACCGCCGAAAAAAAGGCTAGCAAGAGTACACGCGCAACTCCCGCCAAGAGAGGTAGACCACCGAAAAACCCAGAGAACCGACCGAAAGAGGAGAAAAAGAGAGGTAGGCTTGCAATCCACGATGCCTCGCGACACTCATGTCTTCTAGTCCGTATACCAAAAAGCCTCAGGCCTCCCAAGCGCGCACCGGGCCCCTACTTTCTTTTCTATGCCTCCTTTGTCAAATCTCAGCCTCGGGCGACTACAGTGCAGGAGTTCCAAGAATATTCCAAGCGTGCCGCTGAAATTTGGAGGGGCTACTCCATAGCTGAGAAGCAGGTATGTATAATCGGTCGTACAGATTTTTTACAGTTCAACCATCCTCTCGTCGCTTCTAGCCCTTTTATGACGAGAATGAAGTTAGGAAGGCACAGGCTAAGGAAGAGAGAGACGAATTTTTCGCAAACACGTCTTCATCCCAGTTGAAACAACTCAACGCGATTCGTAAGGCTCAGGGTAAAAACAAGTATCATTCGACAATAAAGCCTTCGACTCCTGTTTCCCCATTTATCTTGTGCGTGCTATATTATTCGGACAGCGTATCTCATCACGCACGTATTTTCCTAGATTTGCCAACGAGTTCCGCAACAGCCCAGATGGACAAGCCCTCATTAACGAAACATCCCCAGAGAAAAGGTATGTAGTTCGTGCCGTTATTGCGGCTGCAGATCGCTGGAGGTCCATGGCCCCGGAAGAAAAGGCGGTAGGCTGCCACTTTTGCACCATGCAATACGTCATTCATCCTGATCAAATACATAGCCTTACTTTGAGAGATTCAAGAGGGCAAAGGAAGAGTTTGAAGAAACCGTGCCCACTTGAGTGTAGACGCGTGACCATATCCGTCAATGTCGGGCTCCGGTGTCCGGACAGAGGAGGATCTGTATTAGCACACAGACTAGTGTCTTCCCACTACTGGTGCCAGCGATAATGACGCAGTCACGTTCTTGTAGGTCCCGCTGGAAAACGCGTGGAACATTGTAATTTTGTGAGGAATGACCAGACATGCCCAGAGTGCGTCCAGTTTAGCTTCGTCATTCAATGGCTTCAACGAGCGTTACGATCGTAAATAATTTAAATAATTTCGAGGTCAAAGGTCACCTTGTCGCTCACCCCTAACTAAATTCAGGTATGCACTCGCGTCATAACTTATGGACGGCGAGCCTAAGGTACTTATTTAGTAGAAGAAATTCGAGACACAACTCACGAAAGTCCCTCCTTGGTTGTGGTATCCGTCAGAGGTGGCCTGTCGGGTATGGTAAGTTAAGACATTTGGATTGAAAGCTGTGAGTCAAGCCTTGGCCCCGTGCCGGACGCGATCGTTGCCTTTGATACCACGTACGCCGCATCTTTCAATGAATACCACCTTCGACGATTCGGGCATACCTGTGAACCGCTGTACGCGCGGTGTCAAGGCGACTCATGCGCACCTGTTAATCCTAGAGTGGAGATCGTTGAAGCAGGATCACGCACCGAGTATCCAGTGTCTCCGCACGATCATACGTACCTATGTCCCTAGCTCCTTGAGCGCATGCAAATACGTCCACGACGATGCACGAAAGTTCGTCGGCATACGAGGAAGTGGCACGTTGGCTACGCTGAGACACGGGGACGCGGTGCGGAATAAGATGCCGTCAAAGACTGCGCAGCAGCTCTAGAATGCGGAGCCGACAAAAGGCCCCGGAGGGACTCCGAGTACGGGGCCTGGAATTTACTTACTACGATTGGACAAAAGTGTTGGGACGCGAGCGTTTCCGGCCGGTGGAATGCCTGCCTGACCTCTCACTCTCTCGAAGAGTATCACTACGGGTATACCTAGAAAAGGCCACTGCGGTTGATCCTCTCGGACACTGTCGACTGGGCTCCATATCTCACCGTCGCGGGTCGGGTGGTCATTACTATGTGGACGCGTGAATAGCTGGCCGTCTTTACAAACTGGCATGAGAACTAAGAAGTTGTCTCTTTTAGGCAGCTATTGAGAAGGCCTTCGGAAGAGGTCGCCCCGTTAGTAATGCATCAAATCTATCAGTTAGTATATTCCATGATGACTATGTACTGTAAGCTGAATGTATATACAGAACGAACATGAAACTCGAGGGCTTCAGATCTCGAAGTGAAAAGTCACGTCATACAAGTATTATCTTCGTTTCCAGACCACGTCACCCCCACAACGTCAGGGTCACTTAGAATGTTTGCTTTTAATGATAGCTAGAAGTTAGTCGATCGATCGTTGAACGAATATGGTGAGTGTGAATCTCATTCCTGTTTCTCTAGGCCTTTCACAAGATTTCGCTATGGGCTGGGGGTCGTGAGATCAAGTGTCTTTGGGACAGTGGCACTGATAACGAGCCGTTGGCTTGGTGGTACGATATGTTCCGCCGGCATTTCCACACCTCCTGCGAGAATTCCCACTCGCATCATCGCCAAGAGCTAAGCGTTTTGAAATCCAACAGGATGGCGGAGGGGAACCCAATTAGAGACAAGCAGACGTTTATGAATTAGACCGCAACGTACGTTGTGAGCGGCGTGTGAATGGGAATATATTCCTCCGAAAAACGCGGCCGTCATATCTTTGCCAGAGGTCTGGGCCAAGAGGGCTTTACCCCCCGGATGGTGGTCTAGGAACAAGGATGCATCATGGATGAATCCTGACACGAGCAGCAACGTCCGTAATTTTGATTCTTCTTGGACTGCAACATCCAATTAGCGTGCAGTAAGCGCGGGAGGGACCTGGACATACAGCATTCCCACGTCACTACAGGGAGCTCATCAGGCGGGACCGGCCAAACGATTGAATCCTGAACATCCTTGAGAGCCTTGAGCTTCATTGTCAAGGCGCTCTTTTCGATCTCATTGCTAGGGAATACCCGAAGATGGGAAGCGAACCCAAACATGTGGCACGTGGCGATGAACCATTTGGTCGGGTCGTATTGCCACCAGCGAAAGGCGTTGCTGGGGACCGAGAGTGGCGTGAACGAATTACGGAAAACGAAAGACATGGCATATCCACTTACCGATAATCCATAGGGAATTGATGATGAAAATTGTGATACCCTTCCCCCATCGTGAGGACGGCAGAGATGAGGTGATCGCGAGGAGAGTGTTTGTCATCGTAAGGAGTGCTTCCAAAGTAGTGGGCAATAGAATTGATGCAAAACGTACTCTGTGATGAAAGTCAGAGCGATCATTCGTGTGTGGTGAATGACATACATGATGGCAAGCGGTCAGGCGGAGTGCCCCAACAAAGTAAAACCCACCTTGCCAATCCCCATAGAGTAAGCCGGGAATGCACATTGGGAGGATGTAACCAACGACCGTCAGAATGACAAAGTACCAACGATGCTGCCATTGAACAAGTGGATCATTCTTGAGGTCGGCCGTATCCGCTGGTCCCGGGCGGAGGTCGGTATCAAATATGACCCATCCAATGTGGGTCCATAGTAAACCTCTCTCCGAATTGTAAGGATCGAGGTCGGTGTCGGTGTGTCGATGATGAGAGCGATGGCGGCGGGCCCACCAGTAGCAGGACCCTTGGACTGCACTTGCACCAGCGAGAATGAGGAATACTTGAAGAGGGTAAGAAGCTATGTAGGATCTATGCGACCAGAGCCGATGATAACCTGTCAGAAAAAAGTTATTCGTATTAACCGTTGACTCGGCAGTCCGTTGTGGCTCACCAGCGGTGATACCTTTGCGGTCGGTGTCAGTATGATACATGCGAGAGCGTCTTCGGACTTACCAAGCATGGAAAAGACATAATAAAGTGCAGTCCAAACGACCGTCCTCGTGAGGATTGGCACTTGAAACACACCATAGAGGGACAGGGCGGGGGTGACCAGCAAAACGGCGAGATTGAACCACCTGATGCCAGTGATGGGGGGAAAACCCTTGGTGAGGTATTCGACAATACGAAGGCCAAACATGAATCGGCTAGAACTGACAAGCAGGACAGCGAGGTGAATTTCAAGCACGTCAGCTGAGCCGGATTACGTTCAAGTTGGCAGCCTGAGGTCGTCGGGTGATGCAGGTAGACACGAATGGAAGGATTTATATATCATCCCTGTGGGATCAGTTGTTTGTCCTACCCGTGAAAATGACAACGCTTTCAACCGGCAGCCACGGTCCAACGTTCGACTCAAAACGGATTGGAACAAGATTCGTTACGGCCTCTGAATTGAACAAAACGCTAAACATGTTCAAACAGCTCTTACCGGAGTCAGCAGGAACAAACGGAAACGTTTGCTGGCATGAGAAACCGGTTGCAATACCTGACAGCTGAAGAGGCCGGGGTGAAACAATGAGAGTAAGCCTCATCATCAATCCGCGTCTTCTACGGTTACCAGATTCTTTCTTGGCTTCCATCATTCTAACTCGAAAGGAAGATGATAACCTTCGTCGGCCATCATCAATTCGACTCAGGGCGCGAAGAGAAGCATCCAAAGCCAGCAGTCCATTCTTATTTTCAACTACTTGACAGCAGACAGTTAAACGAGTCTAAACTCTACAGGCGTAGCTCTCAGCCCGGCCCCGATCGATATAGCTTCCCTTGAGCTGTCAACTTTCGGAACATCATCAAGACCCAGGAGAAATAAATGATGCGTAGAGCATGCCCGTTGAATGACTGACACAAGGTTTTGTCCTTGCAAACCAGCCGTGTCCATGAAATGAGAGCGGGATGCCACGCTGAAAGTAATGTGCCTATCAGCATAAGTGACGGCTTGGACCGGGAGTGTTCCACTCCGCTGAAGTATGCGATAGGCACTGGAGTCAGTCAGTGACCAATGGATAAATAAATGGGCCAGCGACGCAGTGCGGTGTCAGCGTGGATCCGAAGACTATGGCATGATGGTTTCTTCCCACCGCGTTTCGTGTTGGGCGTGTTTCATTCTTGCCATGCGCAGTGTCTGCGTGTCCGCCTCTGGGGATATCCCGAACAACGGTGCGAGTGGTCCGATGATGCGACCTACACATCCTCGCGACACCGTTCAACCAAGCGTCTTCCCAGATATACGCCCTACTCGTAGCTAACTACAATAAGTCATAACGGGTACGGGATCGCAATTCATTCCGCTCATGTCGACTGTTGTTGTGCCCTCCTGACTTGGTGTGCACCCTCCATCTTCCTCGCACGAGGACGTCCGCCAAGGAATAGCTCAGCTGCCTCAGCATCATCATTTAATTGATTTGTGGTTGTGCGGCTTTCGCTATCGCAGCTTGTCTCCTATATCTGACAGAACACGTCGAAGCTTGCGCTATATTCTTACTACATCTCGCCGAACAACGTGGTATGCACCACAATTCGGGTATCGGACCCTACGAATCACGACGATGCTGCTGCAGAATCGAGTGTTCCTGGAAGTAGTGTTGGACAATTGGAACTGTGCGTCGATCGTGCAAATTTGACCCCTTATCCAGGAGTTCCAGCTTGAAGGCTCCAGCAGAAAGACCACCCACCCTCGAAAATAATCACTGGTCATCTCAGACGACTCGAGAATCTCGATACCAAATCCAACGGTTCGGCGATAATACCATCATTGAGTGTAAATACCGTGGGCCAGATAGACCGAACGCCCGTATTGAAACCCGAGATAACATACCACTGATGCCACCTCATTGATCCGAGGATCAATTTCCTATACGCAGCTCATTCTACTCGTAACACCGCTCGCACCTACCTTGCCTCGGAGGCCAGCGAACTGCTCCAGATGCAATCGAGGATACCGCTGCATCGGATGCTTCGAGCCCATTCGAGTGCAACTCCGACTCGGACACCGTCGATACAGCATAGCGCCCAGTCAAGCAATTGAACGGGTCCCAGGCTTGGTTCAGCAAGACAACAGCAGTATGCCACAGTGAAAATGCTCGGGTCACATATACACACGCCATACGTAGCCTCAACAAGGGCTCGATCTCATATGGTCCCTGGAGCCGCCGCATGGACATGTTGACTATCAGAGTCCATCGCCGATTTGAGGAACTGATCAAGGCGTTCGCGACAAAATTCAGACGGACTCGGAGTCTGGACCAATCGTTGATCCTGATATCGAACTTGGTGGAAACGAGGTACTGGACAGTTATGGTTATGTGCCAACAGGGTTTGGTGAGGACTCATCTTGGTCGTGCATAGAGTCTCTGATACTGGGAACTGCAGGAGCGTGAGTGACCGATTGGCTTCTTGTGCTTATGTCACTTTGCCAAGCTCGCATGCACAGGTCATTCATAGATACTTGAAACACACTCTTCGAAACAATCAGCCGTGCAGCCATCTCGCCTGCAGCTTCCACTTCGAAACTGTACACTCAGGTAACTAAATTTCAAATTCAAATCAATAGTTGTATTGACCAGTAAGTCTGCCTGATATCTCTCGCTCGATCAACTACTAGGCCCGTTCTCTTAAAACCGCTGGACACCCAGCGTGTGACTCGGGTAGGTGGAAGCCGCTACTTAAAGCTGGTTCAAGGTACAAACCCGGGCTATGGCACTCTAAATATTGTCATACCTGCGAGAAATCTCGTGCCATTTCTCAGGTCCGTCTTGCCTCGTGGTCCGTGTCAGGCGCCTCGAGGCTTGCACAGATTGTCCGCTGCCCAATTTCGAAGACAAGAAGCTGGCTATGGCACAAGACAAAGGCGAGGAAATTGCGACAGGGCGAGTGCGAACTTATTGCTCGAGCCTTTTGCACCAACTTGCCGTGAGCAAGGACTAACGACAATATTTTAGAACAAAAGCCAGTTATTTCCCAGCCTTTTATCCAATGCTAGCGGTATCGGCCCTTGTCGTATAGACTATTGCTATCGGGGTCGTGTCAGTTGCGAGGGTTGCTGACACCCCGGCTATACCGGATCTCACCTCCCCCCCCTGGTGCTGTGGTAGGTTCTCTACGATGGCCCGTGAGAGGAGAATGTTAACAAACTTTAGTACATCAACCCCCTCGATTACAACATTGTTGGCGCAGATTATGCTCAATGGCGTACAAACGACTCCTTCGCAATCGGTTTCAATCCCATGAACACGACTTCACCCTTCATTCAAGTCCTTCATCCTTCCTTCCTCGATATAACAGGGCCGAATGCAACCATTCGGCTTGTCGTGTCGAACCCAGGCTTTGCTTTTGCTCACGAAGCGCAGATCTACGTCAATGTCGTTTTCTTCTGTAGCAACGCTGGTGGTTCTCTTGGATATAGTGGTTGGAATAATAATAGCGTTGTGTCAATGCTCAACATGACGGAAGTCGATAATGCTCTTGCTGCGACTGCCGATGGTGTTAACGTACAAATCCAGACCGTGAGTAGCATTTACAATAAACCCAAGGACGAAATTGCTCAAAGTTGTGTAGTTGAACCTTTCTGACACTGTACAGATGGTCAATGGAGGCACGGGCCCTTTTGCCTCCTTCAGTTGTCCTCGTGAACCCCAGCCCACTATTCAACACCACCGTCTTGCTGGATAACTTTTACGGCAGGCAGTTCAACTCACTGAACGATATCAAGGTGCTTCCTGGCACCGACATCGTGTTCTTCACGGACCCTACGTCAGTTCTTTGTTAATCTAAGAGACAAATAGAGCTGATAGGTTCATGTAGATACGGCTGGCTGAATGGATTCCGTCCAGAACCGATGCTACCTTCTCAGGTGTACAGCTTTGATCCGTCGACTGGTCAAGTCCGAGTTGTCGCTGATCAGTTTATGCACCCAAATGGCATCGCTTTTACCCCTGACGGCAGGACTGCATTCGTGTGAGCCAAATGCTGATATATCCACATAATCTGCTGCGAGAAATTTAAAAACAAAACTTTCAGGACCGACACCGGTCTAATCAGTAGCTTGTGGGGAAAAAATCAGACTCATCCCGCCACAATGTAAGTTGCCTTGTGCTCGATGGTTCTTTCAAGCATCCCTGACTCGCGCTGCAACAGTCACCAGCATGACGTAGATCCAGTGACCCAGTCATTCACCAATCGTCGTGTCTTTGCTTACAGCGATTCTGGTGTCCCGGATGGCATCCAACTTGATACGAACGGCAACGTGTTTTCGGGCTGTGGCGATGGGACTCACGTATGGAACCCCGAGGGCATCCTCATCGGGAAATTTTTTGTAAACAGCACGAGCGCCGAGATGATTTTCACCAAGTCTGGCCTTCTTATTTTAGATGAAGAACGGATTTATCTGGCCAACATCGGGACGCAGGGGATCGACTTGGCTGCATACTAGTTGAGGATCGAGTTTTGAAATGTTTTATGGAAATCATGGATTCAACACCTGTATACACTCTCGTACTTGGAACTTCGGCAATGTCGACGCAAATTTTCTACCACACGGGCTGATTAGATTATCCGTGTGCCTGTTCGGGCGATGTAGGATCCTTTCTCAGTGGCGATGTGGGTATGGGGAAGAGCAGTCACCTACTGGCATCGCAGGGCACGGTGACCTACAAATAGTCATCCAGGGACCGCAGCACGTCGCTGTCTTAAGAGGCCACGTTTAGTGCAGCGTCAACCATGTACGCCTCTGCGGGCGGCCATCGTGCTCCAGGAAGATCGAGCCAACGATCAAGGACGCAAAGCGATCCGGGACACCCATATGTCACTCCGCCATACACCATCCAGTGGCCAGCGCCAGCGCGTCAAACCACCGAACCCACGGGGATGACAGCCGGCACGCCCAACCAGCAATCCCAACCTCCGTCTCGTAGCTCGTCCGTTGAGCGCACCGGAGACCCGTTCGTCCCCCATCCAGGGTCACTCCTCTCACGACACCAATTGGGCAACGCGCCGAACGGCACAAGTCCTTCGACTCCGGTTTCCCCCCGGTCCCCATCACCTCAGCGCTCCGGGCACAAACGAGGTTCTTCTCGGCAGGGAAGTATCAGGGCACTACAGGGACCTCTTATCAAGGATGTCCCTCAACCACCCCGCACAGCACTCAACGCTCCTTCCGCGATTACTGCAGCGCCACATCCATATCTGGCTACCTGGGAACAAGGACAAGGGCACGCTTCCCCGGCTCCATCCCAGAGCCTACCCGCACCAACGCCGTCCCAGAGCGCGGGCATGCAACGCCAAGAATCGTACCACACCGTCTATCAGCAACCACCTGCAGGTGTGCACCAGACTACGAATGCGACATACCATTCGCACCATTCTGCCGGCCACTGGCACCAGCCCATCACTTCGCACCACCACCGTTCTCGGTCCCGACCCCCGAGCGCCGCGTCGCATCGGTATGCATCGAGTTTCACACCGCCCGTGTATGGTCACGGAAGCTCCGCGAGCTTGAATGCTTCCCGCATCTCACTCAATGGCGGCGCTCCCTCGCAGAGGAATCACCATCCAGCGTCGCCGCCGCCTGAGTTCATCTCACATCGTCCAGGTATCGGGCTTGCCCAGATGCCCACGACATCACCTCAGAGATCGCGGTCGCAAACGCGAATTTCTCCATCCAGCGCATCTGAGGTCACCGCAACGGCGCAATGGGCGGCCCACAAGCTCAAGGGAACCCTGCCGAGTCCCCCGTCACCACCGCCCGCCGCCAACGAGCTTCGTCGCAACACGCAACGACCAGCACTGCCTGCAAACTACGACAATCAGACGGAAACGCGCTATGTCAATATGCTTCTCGCACTGGATGATATCTCGCCGCTCTTCAATATTCTCGCTGGGTTCTTCACCTGGATTTTACTTGCTGGGTTTCTGCTTTTTCCAGGGACTTTTGCATCATGGAAAGATGAGCCAACGGGATCCCCCCAAAGCGATATTCTGAACGTGGTCAATCATATTTCATTGTGAGCCTATTCTTCAGATGATGTCACTTTCATTAATCTTGGCATGATCAAGGTATGTCATTGCATGGATCTGCACAGGTATCGGGGCATCTGGAATGATCTGGTTGTGGTGGAGATGGCAGAACAATTACATCTGGATTACGAACCGCATCTTCATGTGAGTGCCACACTGTTTGAGAGTAGTTTCTGCTCACGACTTCAACCTACCTGATAGCCCTGGGTGCCTCAACTCCCTCGCCGGAGTTATTTCAACCTTGTCGAGCATCTACGGCGCACAGGCTGGCGTGTTTGGCAAAAGCGAGAAATCGACGATTATCGTAACCGGTGCGCTGTCGTTAATCTGTGGGATATTGGTGTCAGTGTACGAATTCTGGTTGATACGGAATCTCAAGTTGGAACACGACCGGTTAGTGGGGGTCGAGATGGCAGGAAAACATGGAGAGGGGGTCCTAGCGAAGAAAAGGGACGGACAGAGCTGACAAGCGTAGGGTGACCAAAGAATCCACGGACTATTCGGAATCTTACATGAGCAGTTGAGTGACATGACTCGTTGCGGGAAGCATTGGAAGGCGGGGCAGTCCTGTGCGCGGGAGTGTTAACAAAGAACGGAAGACCATTTTACTTCTCGGAACTAGAGTGAGGACACGAGTTTACCGCGCGTCGAGGAAGCATCCACGCCTCAAGGCGATGTGCATCAGCCACGTAAAAATGACTCTCAGGAGCCGAATCACAGACTCGTCAGGAAAAGAAAATAGGAGTGTGGATTGCGGATTGCGTGATTCGTAACAGATAGCACAAGTCATCATGAACCGCTTAGCAGTTGGGCGACCTTGGAGGTCACTTCCGAAGAAGAGAGATTATCCAGCTCAACGTGCTTTTCGACGCCGCGCTCTGCGGAGAAGCATTCAGTGCAGCCATCGATATGCAGTCGGAAGAGCACAGGAACGTACCGAAACGAGCGAACACGCGTGCGGGGGTACCACTGGCCTCCCTGATCAAGACTGGCAAGTCTGGGTTGTGTTTCTTGATGAGAGGATACTCGGCGACGACGAAATGACTGTGTGGCGTGAACACTCCGTTGGGAAACGAAACCCTTGTCGACTTACCGGGTTCCCGCGGATGCCTGGGCTGTTTGGCAGCACAGGATACGAATCTCGCGGAGTGCTGGTGAGAGTGCTTTTGCAAACGAGGACATGACGGAGATGAGGAAGAGAACAAGTAGTCCTTATTACATAATACAAGGCGTTGTCAACCAACTTGAGCACCCGCGCTCTTCGTTGACCTCAACGTCCCCCCCCCCCTCCTCGCCCTCCACACCGCTATGGACGACGAGCAGAAGCAGCAACAGGAAGACTGGCTCAACAGCCGCAAGAACAGACTCCCTTCCTTCACCGAGGTCCTCTCGAGAAGGACGAGACCTCCGGTTGACTTGTTCATGTTCTAGTCAGTCCCGTCGTCACCTCTCACATCGACGGGCGTAATGACGCTCCATAAATGTAGTCTCTTTCTCCAACGCGAGGGTGCAGAAGATGTATTAGATTTTTGGCTCGACGTTCAGCAGCACGAGAACCTCTGCAGGGCCTATTTCAAGGACGTTCGCAAATCTGGACGAACCATCAAGGAAGACTGGCCCCAGTATTGGGACTATGCGCGTCGGCGTGGCTCGATATATGGAGCAGTTGTTGGTCTCCAGCCGAATGCGGGAAAGCGAAGTACAGCCAGCATTGGCGACGTATTGAACGACCAGGAAAAACAAGCTCTCGCCGCTGTCGGTGATGATAAACGTCCTGGTGGTCGTTCAACCAGCCCCCGCTCACGGACTCCTGGTGTCGACAAGGAATGCATCGCGTCTACGTCCCCCGCTGGCGAATACGACCCACCCCGTTCGACAACCCCGTTCTCACTTTCAGGACGCACACCTACACTATTCCACTTGCGACGAGCTTCACGTGCCCCCACGATTATTCCCCGTTCCGCTGCCATTTCCCGTATGGACCTCATTGCGTCTGCAGAGCGCATTTATCTCCGATATCTCTCTCCTTCAGGCACCGTGGGGTCTCCCGAGAATCATGAAATTTACCTTCCTCCCGCGCTCCGTATACACACCTTCCCACTAAGCGGCACCCAGGAACCCAGAACGCAGAGTGAGCTGAACATGATGGCACACATTCCTGACATGTTTCATGCACAAAAGGAGTACTGCTTCCGTGCTATGGAGCAAGACGCATTTCCGCGTTTCCTGAGAGCGAAGGCCTTCGGCAATCTAACTCCCCTATCCGCCCTTGTACGCCTCGTGTTAGGGTTGCTCATACTCTGGATCGGGCTGGCTACCGCGTTTTCCCTCATCTTCCTCGATGTACAACCAAAATCCAAACGACTTTTCGTGAGTCCTATTTTGAAACCTACAATCATTTCTCAAGGTATTTTTCCCACAGCTTTTTCTCCCGTTCACGTTCGCCATTCTTTTCCTTATCTCACATCAATACGAGCTTGACCCCATTCTCGTATTCCTTGGCCAATCAGAGTCCACTCCTTTCCGCACGCTAACTATCCGTGAGCCCTATGTGAAGAAGCTACTCCTTGGCCGTGCCGTCTGGGTTACGACACTTGTCGCGATCTGCGTGACTGCGTTGACCCTACTATTCTGGGCTGTTCCTGGCCATCGTCTGTGATCCCCGGTGGTGTCGTAGTGCGGCGGGCGACAGCGCAAGGACTGGACGCATGTATGGGAAGAGGCAAGGACTGAGTGTGGATTTTAACCTGACGTGACGCTACCGGATAATCCTACCCACCAGAACTAGCTTTTTTTTTTCTTATTCTCTTATCTAGCTATTCCACCATCTCCTTTTTGCCGACCTTTATATTTTATCCTAATTCTTTCGCTTTTCATGTGCGTCCATACCCGTTGTTTTGCTCCGGTTGTGTTTTACTCTCTTGTTACCCTTGGGAGGTGCATTCACGTACCCTGTCAACTTGATTCCGCCCCTGCCGTGCACAATAGGCACCACCAAGCTACATCGTTATGCTCTCGCTCGTTTTTCGAACGGTCTCTTTGGAACCATCGCCTTGGAATTCGTTATGACTCGTTATTGATATTCTTGTCCGTTTATTGTGCTGCAGAGAGTGCGTGCGTTAGAAATTCAATGTATTGCCATGCTTCAGGTGCGTGGTGATGCACCAAAACCTAGGGAAATAACTTTTTCGCAATCGACTGAGAATCAATTTGCATCGTGATGTATCTGCCACTCTCGGTTGCGGAAGCATTCTCGGAAAGTGACTCACAGGGGCCTTTCGAAATCAACCTTGAACGGCGGGAAGCACGCGAGGTGCTTGGCTCTGAGGGGACGATCAAACTCTGTGGTGTGAACGAGGACGGGCGGTCGTGTTCACGTAGTGACCGTGAAAAATTACTGTCACCATGGCAGGTTTTTCAAGTCCAAAAAATAATGATGAAAACAGAGGACTCCCGAGTTCTACAACGCGGCGACCTCCGAATGAGAGTCAGACTGTAAGCTGCACGTAAAAAAAAGCATGAATTGGATCTGAATATTAACAGGCATCGGAATGTACTCCTCACACTCACGTGGCAGATATCCAGAGGTCCCTCCGTCCCGGCCTGCGAGGTGAAGAGGTATTGCGACGATATGCCCATGGCCATTCAGATACTGCGCGATCTAACACATCAGAAAATTGATCAAAAAAGGCATGGAGGATGAAGAAACACGTGCGCTCAAAGATGCGTAGACGTTACCGGTCATCCCTAAATGCAGTGTATGTTGAGAAAGGAAAGAAAAACAATAATTGTTACCGTGGCTGCTTAGGCTTTCGATTCCATATGCTCGTCCGTCGGTCATCCATCCCCGAGGATGGGGATCGGGCTGTGGGGACGCCACATACGGTACGAGTAGGCGGCGGGTAGAGGGACGATCTCGAGCGTGCCAAAGCTCTCATTGGGGGCGCTACAGCGACCCCAACCGTCTACTTTCCAAGGCCGTGTGGGGTACCAGATGCCAGTCTATTTAGTAGGCCAGGGTCCACAGAGGCAGCGAGGGCATGAGGATGGCGCGACCCCGGTTGCGAAATGGGTAAACGCGAATGGAGAGTCTCGCTTGATGGAATACCCGTGGCACTCTCCCCGAGTCCTTTTCGGGATCCCGGCCGCGCTTATACGCTGCCATGCGGTACCCATGGTGGAGCCGACCACCATGGGGTCCACATCAGCGAAACGGTAGCTGGTAGCCGACAGTAGCCGATGGTCAGGAGCAGTTGATGGAATCACTGTTGGCAAGGTTGGTCATCGTCGTTATACTCGTTAAAGATGCATCGAAGTCGGTATATTTTCAAACAGGCCACCATGTGTCACGTGCGGGAAATGTCCGACACGGACAAGGCTGGCTTGCAGCATCGAAGTGAGGCATCAGTCGACACCATTTCTCTGCTATTATCATTGTCTCTGTCGATGGCTTTAAGTACACTGGCAGGAAGAGCACAACCAAAAGGGCCACAGGGAGAAGTTCCGTAGGTGAACACCTGGCGCAACACCCTTCTATCGATCCTCCCAAGGAATCTCTTCAGGTACTGTAGATACTCCTCTTCGGAGACGTTCTGTTATCTAGCCGACAGTCGGCGCAAGTCCTCACTGAGGCGACAAGCGTCTCGAGAAAGACAAGAATTTCGAATTTCAGTAAGCATACGACAAGTAGAATTCTTTACAGGGTCGACCATCATATTGCCATTCACTTTTCACCTCACAAAACAACACTAGATAAGAAAGCTAAAGGGTGGACGCAGCCAGTTATCAGAAGGTCAAGTTATGTGGCTTGAATTGAAAAAAAAAGTGTAAGCTGAAGACGAGATACGGTCGAAGATATTATAGTTACTCACAGTAAAGTTGAGTGGCAATTAAATGCGTCACTAGTCACGTTTCCAACCGGGGCTAGGGAGCGAGCTGCCCCGCTTCTATGACGAAAGCGTAAGAACATAATCATACCAACAGGACAATATCGAGGACATACATCTGCATCAGCTTCCGGAGCGCGCTTCGCAAGGTCACCAGCTGGTTGCTAGTATATAATAGTTTACCAAACATGATCATTAGAACACGAAACCGAGGACGGACCGGAGCAGCGAAGACAGCAGCAGCAGCAGCGAGAACGACAATCAAGGGGGAGAACTGCATGATTTGGAGCTGAATGGGTGGATATGTGCGAGTTCACGATGGGTAAGAGTACTGGTGGAAATGTGTAGCAACGGTGAGTGCCTCTTTTTATACAAGGATCCTCTCGTGCCTGATGCCTGATTTGTATCATATCATTTGATTGTTTGCAATTCGCCCGCTCTCTTGAGGCTGCCAGAGGCACGGCGTGGACAGGTGATCGGTGGATGATCGACACATCTGTCGAGTTATAGTACACCCACGTGTCATGGCGCGTCGATCCATGTCCAACGTGATACGCAACCATGCTGAGCGGAACCCACACGTCAGGCGACCAGGCCTCACTTCGAACCGTATTCATTCATTCAAGGCGCGTTCGACTCTGAGGTCAGGTCTCCGGTCAGGTCAGTACTGCTCGGCAATGTTCGGCAAATCTCAACTTGTGACAATAAGCAGGTTGTATCCGCGTCGCCTGCCAGTGGGTCCTGCCCTGCAGCCATGTGTTCGCCCGGATCGGCACAATGCCTTGAAATTTGACGACGGCTATTGGAGGTTTCATTGGTGCCGATTGGCTCAAAGCTCGGGTAAATTTGTTGGCGAGCTCATTGAGCACTGAATCAGCGCTTAAGAGGTCTGATGCGGCCGGCCGGCCATGGCACCTGACTGTTCCGGCTGTCATAAATCCTGTTGTCGGTAGTATCGCCGCCTTCACAACTGAGTCTGCTTAACAAGAGAAAAATATTTTAGTGATCGGCGGCGGGTGATCGGGAATAATGGCTCCTATTTTCACAACACGTTGATCTCCAAAGAGAGAGCCTATCAAGTAAAACAGGTGCTGCCGCAGTAGTTCCCAATGGTACCCGAGTGCTAGCCGCGTAGTACCACTGACTGCCAACTAGCGCTAACCGTTGATTCGGACCAATAATCGTTTCACTGCGACCGTTGGTGTTCAGAAAGCTGGCGGGTACGGTTTTAACGACTCTAAAATATGCTTTTCCACCTCTCCGGGGATACTCCTACAGCTACCATACTATGCTATACAACAACTTCGTCGCTCACGGTGACTCGTCAGTTTCACAACATTGAGAGTTCCACTTGAACGGTCAATTGTCCACACACATATATCATTGTAACAGCATATTTTAGGCTACTTGTGAACTTGAATGAGCTCAAACGAAGCGAAAATGAGCAAGATCATCAAAAGCTGATAGTCACGCTCAATCGTCACCTCAGTGTCACCTGCCGACCAGCGCCGAAGCTGAGTCTGAATGTTCTCTATACCATTGGTGCGTCACAAATCCCATGACATCACATCTAACTTGGATAGACAACCCCAATTTAATGCAATTGCTGACATTTATCAACCACCATTTGGTAGTACTCATGAAATTACTAGCTAGACCTTTTGAAACGTCCATTGTCTCGTCAGTTGGGTGCCGAGCGCAGTCTGAATTCGGCTCGTGTGACGTGATGTGACTCCCTCGTGACATTTCTGTGACTGACGAGGATTGACTGACGAAGTTATCGTAGGGCATTAGTAGTAGAAAAAAAAAGAAAAGGTGCGCTTGAATAAAACATCGGGGATATCGCCTCGGGTACACCACATCAGCGGTTCAAAAATTGCGCACACATCTCTGCACAGAGAATATAAAAGGGCAAGTGCCATACAAGGGTGCCCCGGTCCAATCAGAGTGTTCGCTAAGCCTCGCGTAGACCTTCCAAGAGTCGTCAAGCGGTAACGTTACTCCTCCGCTCAGCAGATGCCCAAGTACGAGTGCCGTCATAAGGAACAGCGAGTACTAGGTTAGCAGCACAACGGCTAGGATCAATGATCTGCCCGTCGCGCGTGTGTCGTGAGTTCAGGAACGCATCCGGTTTGATTGAGGCGGTGAGGCACGAGCTGACGCTCAGCGCTCAGCACTCAGCATGCTTGCGCATCATGCTCCTAAGGAAAATCTCATTAGCATCGACATCGCATGATACTATGACAATAATTCAGTCGTCACCTTTCTATGCTGCTGATGAAAGTTTCGGCTACTAAACAATGTGAGGGTTTCCCGCAAGGACAGCAAGTGCCTCGTCAAGAGTGGTTTCACTGTGGTTGGCGATTCGTCTCCGGCAGGTGGCGTTGCTCACTAGCATCAGAGGTCTGCGCAGAGAATATAAAAGGACGTTGCAGTGTTGTTCAAGGGTGCTCCGGTCAAACCAGAGTGCTCGCTAAGCCTCGCGTAAACCTTCCAAGAGTCGTCAAGCGGTAACGTTACTCCTCCGCTTTACAGATGCCAGGGCGCATTGGACCTTGCTTGCTGCTGATTTCTAGTATTGACCGTCATCACTGACTGTCACTAAAGCAGAGCTTCGGAAATTAAAGGGCAGAATATGGCAACTGTTTGTACTTGGGTGCTGTTGAGCCGCCATCGGACCTGCATGCTCGTTACAAGGGTCGCCGATTCGGGTACAGTGCGACATTTGGATTTAGAGGTGACTGTTTCGGGCACAGTCGCGAGAATAGTCCAGAATGATCACCAAGATGAAGAGCTGTCAGATAGGATTGTGCCCGACTCTGTCTGTCGTTGATAAGAGGGTCGCCTCGTTTAGATGCGAGGTTGCCCCGCTCACGTGTTACGGTGTGACAGGCTGAGTAGGCCGAGGAGTCTTGGTTATCCATCAAGCTCGACGTACTTTGCTACGCAGCGGGCAATCTTCTCGTGTGTGAACAAGGTAGACCTGTTCGCGGTCTATACCTTTTTTCGAAAATAGATATTTTTGGAAACTAGAGCTGTATACGTCGTCATTCCATTCGAACGTCATCGCTCCACTATCGTTTTCCACAACCGCAATGTCCACCGACCGAGTTCATCCATCCGCCATCGGCGTCAACACTAAGCCCAAGCAGACGACATCAGCCTGTGACTATGCAGCAGCGGATGACCCAAATTTACCACCACAACGACACGCAGGCGTCGTTGGTTTGGGCCCCAATTACCCATTAGGCCCGGTGAGTCAGGAGGGCATGCATGCATGGCTGCACGCGCTGACCCGTGTAATGCTCAATTAGAGCCTTGGTGACAAGATGGAAGGTATGGCGGAGGAGATCAAGGGCAAGATTTTGAGAAAACCAGAGGTTGTTGAGCACGGACGTGAACGCAGGACTGGCGAATTGATTCGCAAGGAACGAGAGCAGGTCAGTCGCATGGTCTCCATTCGATGAGGGTGTAGCATTGATTTCATGGTTCAGCACAATGCCATCGACCCTTTTAAAGTGCCTCAGGCGGAGAGAGAGACCCCTTCCTAAATCGGTTACGTAATCACGAACTACGTCACTGTGTACGATACTCCCGGAATGGAACTTTGTCATCAACTCGGAAAGTCACGGAGCTGATGGGCCAGCACGATCCCGAAAACCCCCGGCAGACCTGATTATAAATATAAATGGTCCAATTGACGGTCAACCACACGCAGTCATGAAAGTCAACGTCAGTCGTGAAGAATGGCAACTCCTCGACTCCGTCGTATTGCGTGGTGCCCTCGAAGGCGCCTTCGCCAGCGCCGCAGTCGCCCTACCCAGTTTCTACTACCTCTATCGGAAATCAGCTTGGTATCGCTCCCTGCCCCTTCCACTCCGTGTCGCCGGCGTCGTCATGGTCGTCGCCCCGTTCACATCCATTCAAGCAGAACGCAGAAGCCTCGAATTCGAACGAAAACAGTGGTGCGTGCGCACTTTCTTTAATCCCGCCTTATCCCATCGCGATACTAGGTCGGATTCGGGGAAGCTAGAACTGGATCGCGCAGCAGCGCAAGAAGAAGCCCGGTTCAGCGCACTCTCCACGACGGATAAGGTCATCGACTGGGCTTCTCGACATCAGTATTCCATCATTCTCGGCAGCTGGGCGCTTTCCATGGCCACAGCCGGCGCAATCGTGGCAAAGGACAAGTACGTGGTCCCCTTGAGCGTCGATGATCCGGATCGGGTTTTCACTACCTTATTTTCTGATATAGGTACTTGACGCTACCACAAAAGGTGATTTGAGTCGAGTCGTGATGTGTGTATCCTGTTCAAGATTCTTCTAGGCCGTACAGGCACGTATGTGGGCACAGGGGCTCACCATCGGCGTCCTCATCGTCGCAGGTGCCCTCACACACAAAAATCGCCAAGATGCCGCTACCGGCATGCGACGAGTACGTTGAGATGCGCCCAGAGTTTCGGCTCATTCTGACAATAGATATGTAGTCTGCTATAGATCACTCATGGCGGACATTCGTACGTGACTACTCGCATGCTCTCCGTCTTTATATGACTGACAAGCTCACAAACGCAGCTGGAAGAACAACAACGTGAAGAAGAAGACCGAAAAGTGACATTGAATGTAGCTTAGAACAGCATCGGTATGACATGACAGACCTCAGAGGATCGAGTAGTCGTCCTGGACCAGTCCTGGCCGATTTCTGACCATCGGCTACCTTCTAACCGTTCACTGATTCGGATAGAGTAACCCACTGGTGGGGTACATAGCAGACCACACCACCAATAATAACCGCACGGCATTATAATACGATGGATGCAGCATACTTACTACAATGAACATGCGGCTTGCTTAAAAACTCGCTTGCGCTGCTGCCCGTTCTGCAAGGCTACCCCGCGCCTCCCATGCGACCCGCGAGTGAGAGGATGCGCTTTCTCCCCCGCTGCCAGTCCCCCATCCACCTCCCCCTGGAGTCTCAATCACCAGTCGATCACCCTTTCCCATCAACACACTCGCCTTACCCCCAATGTTCACCTGTCGCGGTTCCTCATCCTCGTCAATACCGAGGTCCCCGTCTTGTGCACGCCGCCGTTTGATCCACGTATTTCGACCCATCAGCGCAGCCTCTCCCCCTTCCATGCCATACGGTGCTCGCGTCCGTCGCTAAGAACCCATCAGATACATATCCGCTACGCAGCACACACACACTCATAGACACTGACCTCACTCAGGATCGACACCTGCAATGGGTGCATCACTTCAAACTCTCGGATGACACCATCGCCGCCGCGCCACTTTCCGTCGCCACCTGAGCCGGGTCGCAGTCCAAATCGATGGACGAGAACAGGGTATCGACGTTCCAGAATCTCGACATCCCCAATGCGCGTGTTCGTGATGTGCGTATGCACACCGGACGTACCGTGCCATCCAGGTCCGGCACCCGATCCCCCCGCGATCGTCTAAACGTCAATCAGTACATGTTCAACCGAGTCTCTGTACTGAGCGTGCCTCGTAATACCCCCATCCTGCAACAGCCACCCCGTCGCTGTTCTTCCCCCCAGTACCAAACGTAAGGTTGCTACGACATGAGCTCCGATCTCCCAAGCTGGATGTCACACTCACTTTGTACACCCCTGGCTAGCAGCACAGGCGTGGAACGCTTTTAAAACGACGTCAACAATCCGCTGGGACGTCAGCACGTTTCCTCCGCACACCGCAGCGGTCCGAGAGGGCGACAACAACGATTTCTTTGGGATGCGAACTGGTGACCTCGCTTATCAGTGAGCCCTCACTTTCCACAGTGAATGTATGCACCATCCAGTGGCACCAGGCAGCCAGCATTGAGAGGAATATCGACATCCAACATTGCCCGCATACAATAGATCACAGCAGAATGTACAACCGAAATGGGTGAATTCAGGTTTCCCCGAACCTCACATCCAGTGCCTTCAAAGTCGAGCACTGCAGACCGTGTTTCCTCGTTAATCTCGACCCTCAGTTGGATCTGTTGCAGCATCAATAGCGTGTCAGAAATGCCAAAAGAAAATAAATCACAGGCGTCCCATCGTCAAGATAGTCCACGGACGTCAGAACATGAGAACCTGCTCGTTTCGCAACTTCGACCAACAGGTTTCTGACCGAATTCTCCGCATTTGCACGAATATGGTACATGTACTCCTGCACAGTCTTCAATCCATAGTCATCCACCACTAGAGAACGCGTAAGTGATGGTCATGGAAATACGTGCATGTCCCTCACTTGCGTGGATCAGCTGCACGCCCTTGTAGTTTGCAGCGATTTGCTGTTGGAATGAATCAGCGGTCCAGCGTACACGATCGCCCCACTCACCGCCTTCAAGTCGCTCTCCACGTCTCTGATATTCCGACAACCGGAGCTACCCGGGTACTGCGCCGGTTTCTCGACCATGTACTCGTAGAGACCCCTGTGATCGAACACACCGCCATTTACGATCTTGAAACTGACGATCTCCGCGCCTTCCTCGAAGATGTTGACCGACGTCGGGGGCATCGAACCCGGAAGAATACCACCAATGTCTGCATGGTGTCCGCGCGATGCAGTGAAGAAGATGATCTCGTGTGCGTCCGTGTCAAAGACGGGCGTGATGATCGTGATGTCCGGGAGGTGACTGTGGGAGAGAGGGTTTGGGGGTCAGGGCAAGGCAAGGCGAACGCATGGGCAGACTGGCAAGCACGCACGATCCACCCGCATGCGGCGAATTGGTCATCAGCACGTCGCCGTCCTGGAGGGTCTTTCCGTGGAGTGTCATCTGGTACTTGACGGCGCTGAGCGAGACGCGGCGCGATGAGTGCGATGTGGGGGGGGATTCTGGCGAGGGATGACACGTACAAGCTCATCGATCCCAGGTGGATGGGGATAAACGGTGCGTTTGCGACGAGGTCACCGTCGGGCGCGAAGAGCGCGCATGAGAAATCGAGTCTCTCCTTGATGTTGGTGCTGATGGACGTCTGCTGCAGTGATCTTCCCATCGCTTCTGCGACGCTCATGAAGCGATTGGCGAACAGCGTCAGGAGAATGGGATCGGGTCCGCTCATGTCCTCAACGCTCAGTGCACAAAGGAGGTACTAGCGACTTATCGTCGCAGGTCATGTGCCGTGTATTCACGCGCCCAATTGTACTCAACCAAGAACTCTGCGCAAGATGCCGACTATCCTCTCAACTTCTTCTACTGTATTATAGTGCACGAGAGAGATGCGTACAACACCATCAGCAGGATCCAGCTTGGGCGTCGCATCGGCGATGAGGCCGTATGCGTAAAAGTGGCCAAATCGGATGCCAATCTGTACAATATTGTCAGACGGTCGACATGGAACCGCGGGAGAACTACACGCACGTCTCGTTCCTTGTCAAACTCGGCCACGACATCCTTGCTCTTGATTGCGCGTTGGCCAATGACCACGAAGGACACCGTCGGTACCCTCGACAGGTCAATTGCACTCGTTCCAACGAGGCGAACGCCCCTATCGTACTGCTGCTTGTCTGTGAGGAAGGAGAGTAGAGGTTCCAAGAGGCTTTGCTCATATTGTGCGATTGCAGCAAAGGACGCTTCCAAGCTATTTTCCGGTGTGAGCGAGAGGAGATACGGAACGACGCCACTCGCGCCGTGAACGAGCTCATAACCAGGACCGCCGATCTGGATCTTCTTCGCACTATTACCTACTGCGAGAAAGTGATGGACGATCGACTGGAGGGATGACTCGAGAGCAGTGGTACGAATATAAAACGCGGCGTTATGCGCGCCATACACCTGAATATCATGTCAACTTATTCTTGAACGCGCACCAATGACCTCGGTACCTTGTACAGAGAAAAGACGCAATAGTCGATGTCCCATTTCTGTACGTCGATGCGTCTGTGTGGTGCGTATGCTACGCAGTCGACAGAGACTTCGACCTTGGGTGCCCCGACCTGCTCCGCACGCGCTCTGAGCGCCGTGACTATATCCTGGATTGGATAGATCGTTCCGAGAATGTTCGAGCAAGCCGTGATGGCGACAATACGCGTCTTGGGTGAGACGAGGGACAGTAAATCGTCCGTGTTGTAGGTGAAAGAGTATGGATTGCCCTCTTCGACTGCGACGGGGTGCCAATACTTGACAATCGCGCCGCGGCGTTCTGCCAGTCGCTTCCAAGGGCCGTTGTTCGCTGTAGGTGGGAGGGCCATCAATGCGGGGCTGTCATGACAAGTGAAGATCATGACCCTCGTGTTCTCCGGTGATGATGAACTCATCTCCGGACTGAATAACGTCGTCCAGCGCCCTGGCAATGTTTTCGAACACCATGGTCGAACTGGGTCCGTAGCCAACGTGGTCGACAGAATCAGCATTGAACAACAAAGCTGCGGCAACCGATCCATCCAAGACGCGCTGGGTGCTCTGTACGCCAACAGCATAGTCTGCACCGAGCTGTACGTTCGTGTTCGTGAGGTAGTCAAGGATGTTGTCGATCACTCGTTGGGTTGTTTGAGAGCCGCCTGCATTGTCGGCAAAGACGTGACCGGTGCGTAGAGAAGGGAAGGAGGCGCGAACGCTGGCGACGTCGAGGCTGGCACTCATCGACTTTGCCTATATTATGTAATCCTAGCATGTCCTCCCTCAACGATGTACTCGCCTCTCAAGACGCGCTCCTCCGCGAGGCAGCGCTCGCCCTGCCCCATGAGTTTTCTCGCTGCACGTTCAGCATGGGCCCTGTCCGACAAGCCGTCCATCTCTGCCTGACGTGTGCCACACCCCGCGGAATATGCTCCTCCTGCTCTATCGCTTGCCACACAGACCACGAACAAGTCGAACTCTTCCCAAAACGCAACTTTCGCTGTGACTGTCCCACCGCTGCCATACCTCACCCATGCACCTTGCACAGGAGCACCGAGGAGGAAAACAGCGCGAATCACTACGGACAAAACTTTCAGGGTCTGTTCTGTCGGTGTGCACGACCGTACGACCCCAAGACCGAGCCAGAGACAATGATCCAGTGCCTGGCGTGTGAGGTTGTACCCTTCTTTACATCCTCGTCCATCTGCTAACAACGCGGGGCTGCTGTAGGACTGGTTTCATGAATCGTGTCTCCGTTTGCGCGAACGACCATCGCCGCGCGAGTCCTCCCCTGACTTGCCTGATCCAGAGGGCTCGGCGACTCACGAAGATGACCGCTCAGAGGCTTCCTCCTCTGGTTTACCCCCTCCCTTGTTATCCGCCGACGACTACGATTCGTTCGTGTGCGCCGCATGCGTGAGTAAAGTACCCATCCTTCGTCGATACGCAGGAACCAAGGGCGTCATCGTGGTAGTACGCGATGGAGATCGAGATTCGTGGCGATGTCTCACGGGGGATCCTCTCGAAACTAGTCAGGGGCACTTCGATGAAACCCCACTGGATGCTGTACATCCCCAACCTGTCATGATGAAACGCGCGCGTTCGTGTTCGTCCTCTCGGGACGACGGGCCTGAATTCAAGAGAACAAAGACCTCAACCCCCTCCCCTTGTTTGGCACCCGCCGTCAACCGCGTCGCACAAGCCGTCTTCGACATGCAAGCATCAGGATCCCAGAGTTCAACACCCAACGGCACCGGTGACATCTTTCTGACTGAAGGCTTCCGTCGGCGTTGGTGTCGATGCGCGCGTGTCAGTGTGCCCATGTCTGTCTCGATGCTACTGATATAAAAGAATGGTTTCGCAGTGTCTACCATGCCTACAGGCGCATCCATATTTACTCGAAGAGGAGGATACTTATGAACCACCAGAAGATCCCGACTTAGGCATGATGGTATCCTCATTCTGATTGTACATTCATGACAACTTTGTACCAGGTCTCTCTTTCGAAGAGCTTGGCACAAGAGCTCTGGAACGGCTGCCTCGCGATCGTGCTCTCGACGGTATCCACGCTTTCAACGACTTGCGGTACGTCTTGTCGCGAGTTCTCCCATCTTTTCCTGGCGTTACATCCATTTCCAGCGACCACCTTTTGGAGTATTTGCGGCCCTTTGCTCAGCAGGGGAAGATTGTAGAAGAGGCAGATGTGACACGCTTTTTCGAAGCATTCACGCAGAAAAGAACTCAAGTCAGCTGACTGCTTTCCGATGACGGACTCCTGTAAGGAGGTACGTGGACCGGACAAGGGATCCTGACAGCATAAAAGCAGAGTTTCTAACGCTCCTGACACCGTTACGATGAAAGTGTGGTACATAATATGTTATATGCAATAAATAGTCCACTACTGTCCAATAAACAATTAAGGGTAGGCTCTATCAGCTGATCGTCCTTGCAATGATGCGACTGGGTGATGTCCGGTTCCTCCCAGACACACCAGGAATGACACTCGTGGTGCAGCCTACAGCCTGGCTTGGACCTGATCGAAGGTAGGCTTAGCGTTCCCCTTGAACACAGACAAGCCATTATAGTACTTCTTCCAAGCAGCATCCGAAACGATCGGTGCCGAGACATATGCCTCGATATTGAGATCGTCCAGATACCCTGCGAGGTGTGTCATGGCACTCGTGACCGCCCGGTCCTCCCGAACACGCTGATCAAGGCGCGTCAGACCGCCCTTTTCAGAATACCACGCCGGGTCACGACGGATGACCGCACATTCGTAGATGTCGAGGATGGGCTTGGGCAACTCCATTCGGAGGCCGGCAGAATATGCCATCGCATGCCCCATGGCTTCTATAAAGTGTTCTGCCTGCGGGAGAATGAGCGCGTTGAATTCCTGGCTGCGATGCCCCCCGGGGAACTGTTCCAGCGACGTCTTGTTCTCCTCGAACAACGACGCGGCGTGTCGCGCCAGGAGCGACTCTGATGCGTCCGGGAGGGGCATCTGGTAGCGCTGGAGTAGCAACTCGGAGAACAGCCGTATGCACAATGTCAGGACATCGCCCTCGGCGATGACGGTCCCCTTGGTGTCATTCTGGGGGAGGGTATATGTCCGCGTGACTCAAAACGGACGGATAGACCATCACCCACCTCTAAGCGGGTCATAAAGTTGTTCTCAAACGTCCCCTGAGCACCACAGCGCTCGGACACCTCGGACACGCAGCGTTGGGTGTGACGGCAGATGGTCGTTTTCACGATCACGGAGAGACCGTGCCGGATGCGAGGATCGAGCGACGCGTTCATGGAGTGACCTATCGTGACAGCGTACCAGTTGTCCAACACGAGACTCACGGCGACAGCGTGCAGGATAGGCCACTGTTGTGTGCGGAAGGATATAATTCGTGTTGGATTAGATCCCCTGCCCGTCAGACAACGGTGCATCGAGTATTTTCCGGCGATGAACGCGGTCGCTTTGAGCGCAGGTATCAAGGGCGCGACGACAGCCAACGTGCCAACCGGTATACGCCAAACCTCGTCCCACCAAGCTTCCAGTGGAAACTTGGGTGACGAATAGTCTTTCAGCTTTGAGGTGACCAATGCGGTGTGAGGGACGAGCACATGGTTGAAGCGAGTGATCGAGAAGTCCAGCGGAGTCGTGCCGGAGCGAGGACCTAGCCGGATTGATTCGACCCCCTTGAACATCTCGCGTTCATTGCAAATAGGAACAATGAAGAACCGAGGTCCACGATCTTCTCCATCTACCATCAGCCGAGCCATCACCAAGGCTACCTTGCCGATCCCGAATGACGGCGTAGAGGCGGGCATGAACCTACTCATTCAATCAGTGACAAAACGGTCACGGAATGGAATAGACTGACTTGCATGCCTCTTCTCTTGGGGTATTGATGACGAAGCCTTGCGCAGTTTTCGTAGCAGTGGTTTCTATGTTATAGGCGTCCAAACCATGTCCTCTCTCCGTCAAGAGGTAGATACCGACGGTGTCGAAACGGAGGAGGCGATTGACCAGAGGCTCGAGGTCTGGTCGTTGACGAAGATGACGGGAGAGGGTTCCAATGGCCAATCCGGTGTGAATGACCAATATTATGAACATGGCACAGTCTAATGATAAAATAGGATCTATCATTAATGACCAAAAGCTAGCGGAACAATGTTGGACGTCTAATGCGGACACTTCTGTGGAGAGGGAGTGAGCATTGGTACCAAAATCACGGTTAGCTGGACGCACGATATGTCTGCATCACTAGTTTCGCCCGCTGATAAGAAAGCGAAACGCATTCATCGACGGACAAGAGTTCGGTTCGGATAGTGAACAGAGGATGATGAGGAAGCCCATTCGACATGTTGGCCGCGATGGCTACTCGTAGCGGGAATGGGAGTCCTTTTCATACTACGAGGTATTTTATAGGGCCTCGGATTGCGAACTAGGCAATATCGATTCAAGCTTTTGATCCAGGCAAAACGCACGGAGATTAAGGCTGAAGCCAACAGCACAAATAACTTGCAAAGTTGCGAGCATTACCGTTAATGCAGACCTCGGAATCAGCGAATACCGGCTGGCGTAAAGCTTGCTTGCAGATGACATACGTCGAATTTGCGTATAGGGCTATCCATTTGGAAATGCTGCCTCCGTCTGCTGGAATGTGATTGACTTACGAACAGTAACCAGTCCTTACCAGTCTGATCATTTTGACCCGAAATTTTGTCTCCAACTCCCGTGTACAACGCTTCCAGCTGGTCAGGACAGAAAGTAAAAGATAACGAGTTTCGGCCTCATACCCGGTGAGTTGTGGAGCAATGAAAAACCTGTCAGGCAAGGGTAAGTCATGTATGTAGATCGTCTATAGAAAGGAAATCATCATATAAGAGATGCAATAAATCGAACAGAAAATCTGAACTTGGACGTGACTGGAAGAGGATTCCTATTGCAAGCGTACATCATATAGGTGATCAGAGATAAAGTGGGCATAATTTGATGCAACTCACAGTACATGGCGAGACTCTCGGGGCGGAAATTACCCTGCTTGCAAGTGATGGATCGGGTGATATAACACGACATGACTGAAGACATTTGTGCTTCCGGGAAAAAGGCTGCCGAGGTAAGTGGCACCTGTCCTGTCAGTATGTAGGTTGGCCATACGATCCATGATCAACCCGCATCGACGTTATCATCTCATCTCTCAGGTTGGGCTGGCTGTGTGTTCTCGGACACGGTCTGATTGACGTGCGAGCTTAATTATCCCACGCCATTACCGTCCGAGTCGACGCGCTTAGATGTTGTCCATCTCCACCAGTTGAATTTCTACTCGCTGAAATGCCTTCCAAGTCACTCACTCCGGAAGAGAAATCAAAAGTTACGTCCG
>JBBPJJ010000130.1:5337-30590 GCA_038088635.1 Veloboletus limbatus
CGCAGGCTTTTGAAACCATCACCGTTCCCTTATCCGAGCCCTTGCCTGGAACCACTAACTCTTACCTCATTATACCAAAAGGAACCGTCTTGTCCATTCCAGTCAATGTGATTCAAAAGGATGAGTCTACATGGGGATCCGATGCCAATATGTTTCGTCCAGAACGGTGGCTGCAACGCAATACCCGAAACAATCGCGACCTATTCGCGTTCAGCCTCGGGTGAGGATATAATTTGAGCATTCGTCGTCTTGTTTACCCTATTCCAGTCCGCGAAGCTGTTTGGGCAGCAATTTTGCAGCTGCTGAAATCAAAGTGAGTATCAAGGCGCAATCTTTGCAACCTAAATCGAGGCCCTCTCCCACAGGCCCTGGCGGTCAATCTTTTGCGTCACTTTTCATTTTCATGCCACTGTGACATAGAGAGTTTCCAGACGTTTGTCATCCGGCCTAGGATCATAGGAGAGGGACCAAGTTCTCTTCCTCTTCTTGTCAGAAGAATCTCGGACTGAAATAGTATTATATCAGTGTAGTTTACCTATTTCTTGTTATCTTGGTCTACCATGTACTAGACTGCATCAGCTCCCAAGATGAATTCATTATGCACTAAACTCTAGAGTTGACTCTGCATTCTTCAGCGAACGGTTAGCTGGCAGCCGAAAGTAATCGGCCAGGCAGGACCAACTATCCAATCCCCTGAAAGTTGCCAGTCAGATAAAAGCACCATGAACACCAAGGAAGGGAAGAGCTACTATTGACTACGACTGACAGTCAAAATATCCGGTGATATTCGAAGATGGAGATGAGTCTCCTATCACGATGCTTGGCGGTGCATGGTGCTCGGAGCCTCGAGCTTGATCAAGCTTTAAGTATGTCGATCAAAAAAATGACAGATGGACATGGTGACGGGGTTTCATGTTCGCATATCGATCCCAGTACTAAGCACCTACCCAACATTTGTCAAAGTATTCTTCAACTCGGTCAATTGCCCATGTACACCGAAATCACAAACTGTTGCAAATCACTACAGTCAAACGAGTAATGTCAAAGCAGAATAAATATGCGTCGAATATGCAGGTGGATTCAAACGATGCCGAGCGTACATTCAATCCTTTCTCTGCTTTTTAGATTTGTGTTTTTCCAAATCAATCTCTTCAGCTTCTTCGTCTTCGTCATCATCATCGCTCTCTTCATCGTCGGAGTAGATTTCATCTGATGGAACATTTCCGAGGAAGTAGTTGGTAGCTTCCACAAAAACTTCGTTGGCGATGGTAGTTCCAATCTAAACCCAGTTGAGAGACAACTATCACACGCATGCTTCATTAGTCAACTTACATCGAATGGATCTGAGGAAATTTCGAAGAAGTTGAAGAAACTGCCAGCTTCAGTAGGGATGTCGGAGTCTTCCCGATCATCTTCCTCAACACGGGGGTGGAGTTTTGTCAACGCGTTCTCAGGATTTTTCCAGTTGATTTTATTGGCCTGAATAAAATGATAAGAAATTTAGGAGTACGTGCAACCAGGATGTATACCGATGGTTTTACATCACGAGCCCACGCAAAGGCAAGCATTGAGGGAGTCAAGCCATCCCTATCGGGTTGCTCACCAGCAGCCTCAGGCGGTGGAACATACTTGTACTCTTTCTTCAGGATAGAGTCGGTGAAGTATGGGTTGGATTTGAAATGCTACAAAGCGAGTGACTATTAACATGACACAGAACGAGACAAATGACCCACAAATTCAATAGTGAAGCATCTTGGCTCGTTAGGATCGCGTTCCACCCATAAATCTTCCAAGTAACTCAAGGCAATGCGATCAATGTTATGCTGAGCTTGGAAGCCAATCAAGGGGTGGTTCATCAGCGCAATAGGCCAAAATTTTGATATCGCTTTCGCGACTTCACGTCGGCTTTCGTAGACAGGGCGAAGCGTCTCATGTCCACGACGCTCTGGAGTGAACTCAAATTACACTGGGCCTCAACATTGCAGTGAAAAATGCGACCCACCCAGGAGTAGTTCAGCACGTTCAATTTGCTTTTGGACGTCTTGCAATTTTTGGGCATGCTCGTCACTGAGCTCAACGCTCTCGAGAGGGTTTTTTTCTGTGTCAATTCCGGGGGAGGCGCGTTTCTTTCCAGACATTCCGATACAACGAAGCCTGAGAGTGGGATGCTGCGTTAAGTATAGACTCCGTTCATTGGTTACATCCAAACTCCGCTGTAGTATTCGGCCACGCCCAAATTGGTCAACAATATTCATACGCGAAAACAACCAAATTCACAGCCTAATCAACTCTTTGCTTGGTACCCATCTCTATTTCCTCCATCTTGCCCACAGTCAACGCCCTTTTCCTGACTGTTGGTGCCGCATTCGCGGAGAAAACTTTCCCTGACAAACCAAGTTTCTGAGCGAACGAGCTTTTCAAGCCTTTGCCGTGGTGTGCAGAACGGAATCCGGGCCCCTCATAGTAAATAATATCCGTTGGCGGTATCAATCTTGGCCATGAAACGTATTCGATACCATAGATCATGATGAATACAATCGCAAGGGTCGCGACAACCAGCCAGAGCATGAAATAGTAGAAGAGCGAGTAGTCTGTGCAAAAAGGATTAAAACTTGCAGACCCCTAACGTCAACAACTCACCCGAAGTTCTAGGCAACGTGAGACCAGCACAAATCATGAACAGTGAGAATGACATAATGTAAGGAATCTTGATGTTAATGAGCGGACGGATATTTACCCGGGCGCAAGCGACTCACTGAACGAATAAGCAGTGGCCTGGTGTCTGCCAACAAAGAAATAGCAGTAACTGGATTCTTTCGCGGCGTCCAAGCTCCAGTCACAAGGTCGAAGCCGTCCTGCCTCGCGCCGTCGAGATAGTTGTTTCGGACATAACGCGTTATGCTCTTGTAACCATCTTCAAGAACACCCAGCTTCGTTCGCTTGTTTGTTCTTGTGAAGTCTGTCTTCAAGGCGCCAGAGCCAGCATAGGCTTTTGAGATCAAATCTGCGTGGTCAGCCCATACTGTCCGGACATCAGTTACATATTATCTGGCGTTAAAACAGAAGCTTACACTCTCGAAAATCCCTGCTCAAGGCATGAAAATCATCTAGATCCTCGCCCTCGGCAAGCACACCAAGCACCCTGAGTTGGTGATTTAGTATCCACTTCGCCAACGCTGCCTGCACGACATTCGTGCGGTCCAAGTTGTCCATGCAATTTGTGCGGACAACTCCTCGCTGAGTTTTGATGGAATCAGGCCGGGAGACGTCGAGGTGGAAATAACTAAGGATGACTGAGTAATAAGATTCGTATCAATGATGACTTCATACCCCTGCCTCAGAAGGTCATCCTGCATTTGCTCAATGAGGATATTGATACGGTCCCAACGCATATTCTTGCACTCATTATGGAAATCAAAATATTGATATTTGACGTCTGCCACCTCAGCCTGGAAATAGATGCATGAGCAGTGCAGTAGACGCGCTTGAGAACAACACACTTGATTAATGACGTGCTCGTATGCATCTTTGACGGGCTGTTCATATCCCTTTTGGTTGACTAAGCTCACCAAGTTCTGTTCGCCATAAATCGCGACTAGTTCTTGCAGATGACGGCGCAAGGCATCCACCTTCGGGAATGATGAGCATTTCACCACCTCTGGACAAGGAGTCACTTGCGGTGTCCTGGAGATCCATGATTTGCAAATCGGGCTTGTACCTCAGCGTGTTGACTTCAGCCCAAAACACCGGAACACTGCCTCGAATCTGGACAAAACTAAGCTGGTGCGAATACTTTTCGACATTGGAAATGCGGCCTGCTGCTTGTTCTTCAACGAGAAGTATCTGTTCTGTCTCATTAAAGTTTGCAACGTGCCCATCCTGGTCTACACCGCGGCGAAAGTACCGTGTACCTGCACGATACCGTGACCTCCGACTGACGAGACATAATTGGATCCGGTGCCCATGGATATAACCAGTGCGGACGTCAAATGCTGTTTACTGGTGTCAACTCGGACGAATAGCAGGTCTGTTACTGAGAACCCACTCCCATATATTATAGGAAGGATGAATGGACTGAGCTGTTCATATTCCGGTGTCAGAGACGCATAGTAAAGGATGAATATTTTCCTCACATCTTGTGCATTGTCGGTATCGATCAACCTTGACTGCAGGAATCTAAAGAGTTGTCAAAGTGCTGTGAGGGGATAACACATTGTACACACTTGTTCCAGAAAAACCTGTCATCCGCCTCACGGACTATCAGAGACGAAAACCATGGTTTACATCATGATATTTACCTGTTCCCAAAGAGACCTTTCACGTTTATTCGCCTTCTCACCAAATTGTGTTTGCAGGCGCATAGACAAATCCCATCCATAGCTAAACAAGAAGTGGCCACCGAGAAAATGAGACCGCACGAGTGCGAGCAGATGTCTTTCAACAGGATGTGGTGCATTCTGGGCGGAAACATCGGAGTTCAGGGGAAGGATGTCGATGTCCGCGACTCGGTATATATCGTGTCCCATGAAGCGTGCTCGGTGCTCGCGGCCGGTCAGTATGATGATGTACTCCGCTGTTGAGGGATATGTTGGGTCTATACGAGGGGAAAGCGATATTTGGGAACGCACACAGTGTCAAAGAGATCATTCCGAGTATCCCGTACACCGTTTTTTCGTACCTCGAGGCGGCAAGAGGTGCGGGAGTGTTGGGTGCTGAATATGAATATGTTGAGCGTCAGCAAGCCCAGTGTGCTTCGCGAGACCAAGGGGGCTCACGGTTGAGGACTATGTCACCAGTTGACCTGTGTATAGTGAGTGACTGTGCCCCGAGCGGTTCCACAGGAGCAAAAGTATAGGCATCCTGGCTAACGATAAATCTGGATAAGTGTGAGGACGAGATGCGGCAGGAAGACGGAGAAGTGTACGGACAGGTTAAGCCTCTGGTATACAGGTTTCATTGGAGGAAGTGGTTGAGCAGGTCGTGCAAAGAGTTTGGTTCGAATGCCTCGTTGAATCTGAGTCTGAAACGGGCCTCCACTGTAGCCATGGTCAAGCTCACCCCCGAGCTACTTGCCCAAGCACCCTCCACAATAAACCCCGTCAGAGAACGCCAGCTCGATCTTCGCGGTGAGTCTACCAGAGAAATGTATGCCGCAGATCGCACTCATGTCGCAAAGGATACAAAATCCCGGCCATCGAGAACTTGGGAATCACCAAGGCATGTATCGTCTCATCACAGCTATCGCGCTACCCGTGGTCTCATCAGATTTGCATTACAACTCAGGACCAGCATGATGCCATAGATTGGACGGATAATTCCATCACAGCACTTGGAAATCTGCCCCTCCTCAAACGTCTACGCACACTCCTTCTCGCCAACAACCGTGTCTCGTCCATCTCCCCATCCATTAACTTGTCAGTCCCTAATCTCACCACCCTCGTCCTCACCGCAAACAGCATTGCCGAACTCGGAGATCTCGAGCCCCTCAAAGAACTAAAAAACCTCAAGTATCTATCTTTGATTGGGAACCCTGTACGAGAAAAGAAATGGTATCGCGAGTGGCTTGCATGGAGAATACCATCGCTGAGAGTTCTGGATTTTCAGAGGATCCGGGATAAGGTGCGCCAGAAATCGTTTTCGCATCGGTCTCCGAAACAGCTTGAACGCTTCCATACCATGTAGGAGCGGCAGACAGGCCGGTCGCTGTTTTTAACCGCAGAGGGTCTACCCACCGCACTCGCAACGACAATATCCACGACCGTCTCAAAACACAGCACAAGAGCTACTATTACAATTGACGAACCTAAGTCACTACCACTCGTTGGCAAAGCTGGACGGCTGATGTCAAGGGAGGAAGCAGAGAGAGTCAAGCAGGCCATCGCAAAAGCAACCTCGATCGAGGAGATCAGAAGGCTGGAGAGAAGTCTGAAGGAGGGATACCTGCCGACCATGGAGGCAGTTGGTGCTTGATGTGCTGTAAACTGTATTTTCTTTGCCTAATCCTTTGAGACTTGCATAACATGTGCTCGATCACGCGAATAGCATAATACAGGGATCATACATCGTGCCCACGATCACATGCAAGATGATAGGCAGAAGCATCCATTTCGGTGGGTTACTTCACGAGACAGCTCTCACCTGGGGCAATGACCGCGCCCCAAGGTTTGTACCACCATCGTGTTGTCATATGCGCTGCCTACTTTTCAGGCTTCAATTCATTGGCATTGCAACGTCACTGTTGACATCGTGAGTTGGAACGTTGGCGTTGAGCTTAGAAATGCTACAGTGATGCATCCGCTATACAGAACACACACTTACTAGTCGTGGACCGAATTTGCCTCCTGAGAACTGCCAATGCTCATATGCCTGCGATGCCGATGTTCATGGGGGTGTCGAACGGAGCACCGACGAGGCGGAGGCAATGCAAACCGAAGGAAATAACCTGGCCGGAGAAGACCTGGTATTAAGGAGACCAGACTGCTACCTCGCTGATATAAAGATTCCATTGAATAGGTCCAGCTGGAATTTCCCCACGACATACGGAGAACTCACAAAGGGAATGAATTGTCAGTCTTTGAGGTTGTGGTCCGACACTGGCCAAGCTGCAGATTCACCCAAAAAGACGTTATCCTTAAGGCCAGGGGATCCCTACGGAGCCGAAGTTGAACGGCCTGAGTCCCTAGTAGGGACGAAAGGTGTCTCGCATATCTTAAGTTGAGCAAGCTAGGTGGAAACCAGAAGGTAGCAACTTGAACGTGGCCAGTGTTGAACGCTGCACACATTTCCTCAGCTAGGACCCCACTGTCACATTTGCTACCTTGGTGCTATCAGTGACAAGGTGATTTTGATACCCTTGGTCGTGTCCGTGTCCCTCCTGAATATTACCAATATGTACATTCTGAGTGTCAAGCTTTCAAGCCCCAAATAATCTCCATAGCAGCTCCTTGGGTATGAAGACAGTCGTTCCTACTACAAATTTCCAGATAACTCATCGTTTTGCGGATCAATTTTCCAAGCCTGCGCATAAAAGTGTGATGGATTGAAATACCAGTTGGTGTGTCCCATCTAAGAGTGCATTGCCCAATCTCCAAGCATGCCTCCTTGCCTACCCATCCGCCTCCTTGGACCGGGCCCCATAACCCGTTCATCGCGGGGGGCACCACTCAGGACAAGGTGCTTATCGACCAGCTAGGGACAATTCGTAAGAAAAAATATGGCACATCCATGCTAACTAGCATCGCGTACATCATTCAATGTATTCGTTGATTTTGTCAGTGCAGATAGGAAAGCCGTGAGTTGCACATCTTCATATTCCTAGAGGCATCATCAAGTAGCACGAAATAATTTAAATTGGGACATACACAAAAGCTGTGAAGTGTAGCTAGACTCACCGTATCGAATTCCTCGCGAAAACCCTTGTTCTCACTCGCAGGGAGAGACGCAATCAAGGCCGAGATTGATCGAAGAGTTGTGTGATCCTCGGGGGCTTTGCCTTAAATATGGTTCGTCATTTAGGTTGGCATGTACCAGTGATCAGTGCCCACCTGCGATCACGTTCGTGACGTACTGTACAAGTACTAAAATCCGTTCATGAAGCATCTTGACTGCAGCCCTTTGTGCCTGCAAGTGGGATTCCACTGAGTGGCATTAGTTGGTGTTGCGGGGGACTAAAATGGTCAGATATTTACAACTAGTACTTCCCCCTCCCCCCTTTGCTGTCCAGTCAACAGCGATGCGCTCTGCTTCACCTGTTTCAACTTTGAACGATGCCTCAATGAACACTGATCGCGTCTTTTTGTCTCTGATCTCTACAGAAGGTTCATAAGCCTTGAAAGGGAGGGTTTGGTCGGTGATGTCAGAGGATGTGGGCACGGATGAAGAGGGCTGGAGTAGAAGAAGCAGCGGCGTGGAGCAGTATCCTGTGAACTGTACAACGACCTATCAGCTGTCGAGGGACAGAGCAAAGCAATTCGAGCGGACCTGATCCTGCAGTGCTATATGGCGGGAAGTCGGGGTCGGTGCCACGGTGTACCACCCAATGAATTCCAACGAAGGGAACACCTGTTTATCTAGACCGAGATGTGAGGTAGAGGATGCTCCAGGAACAAGTGGCGCACACTGATCTCGTCTTTGCACCAGAAAGCCATGATCGACCATGTCATCACGTCCATCCTCCACTGCCAACTCAAACGTGTTGACGATCTCAACCTCTCGACCATTCTGTGTGCCGAGTAACGCACCCAGCACTATACACAGTCCAGCCTGGCCGTTGATCGATCAAAGAAGAAAGCTTACCAAATGGCAGATGCGATTTCGTCTGAAAATTCAATCGCGTGAAGTGCTCGGAGATATTTAGAATTGGGAGTGGATGACTGTATGCGAGCTATAAGGATTGTTACATTGGCGGTTGGTTTTAACGCACAGTAAAAGAGAAAGGCTGGACGTGGTAGTCGTTGGGAGAACGACTGATAGTTCGTCGATATCCATCGGAATCATGTTGGTCTTTGACAGCTTGCTCGAAAGGGGGTTCGCCGAGAAAAGCAAGCGCAAAAATTTCCCATTAGCCGACTCGAACGACTGACCTCGTCATTACTAGTGACGCGCTCTACCAACTGAGCTAAACGGGATTTGTTCGTATCGATCAACAGATGTTACATAGATTTTTGACTTCGTCGAACGCGAATTGACCGGCCCTGAACTGATCTACTAAGTCGCGTTCATACGCCGCTTGTCGTGACTTGAGCGGTTCACACCATGTCCGGGTTTGATGCCAATCGAACTTTCACTGTCAATGTATATGATCCACCCCCTGTATCAACCTCGACAGATACCCCTTCCCAGACGGAAAAACTCCTCCTCGAATTCTTGCTGCAGTACAGAGTAGGCGGTGATTTCACATACAGGTTTGCCCCTCCCCCCTTCACTCGGATCAGATCTCATTGTGCCATCCGATCATTCCGTAGAGACAACTTACGTGGGAATCTCCTTTTGAAGCAGTACCAGCTGGAGATAGACCTTCGCCACCTCAGCTTGTATAACGACGAACTTGCACACGCGATTCAGGATCGACCAGCGGATATACTTCCCTTGGTGGGTCGCTTTTCTACGTGAATTCCCTCTCTTACCCATGTTGCCCAGTTCGAAAATGCGGCCGCCAAAGCAGCCAGGTCGATCCTTTTCCCTCTATCAAATACGTCCGATGAGCGAGCGGAAGCTGCTCTCCAATCCATACCCAAAATCCAAATAACCATTCAGTCTGGGCTGAGCATGCAACGATTCCGTGACCTTAGTGCGAACACGATGAATAAGCTAGTTCGTATACCAGGCATCGTCATATCGGCCTCCGTTCTCTCCTCTAGATCCACAAAACTCCATCTTCAATGCCGTGCGTGCAAGTCTACGAAAATCATATATCCTCCCGGTGGTCTCGGTGGTCTCGGTAACGGTTCTGACAGAGGTCTCCCAAGGACCTGCGACGCTCCCGGTTTGGAGAACCAAAAGAAAGATTGTCCATTGGATCCCTACATTATTGTTCATTCAAAGTCCAGCTTCGTAGACCAACAAACGCTCAAACTCCAAGAAGCACCAGATATGGTACCGGTTGGGGAGCTTCCTCGGCACATCCTCTTATCAGCCGATAGGTATCTTACGGGAAAGGTCATCCCTGGCTCACGCATCATTGCGACTGGGATCTATTCGACATTTAACTCGACAAAAAACGTGAGTTTTCGTTAGTTTCCCTTGCCCTTCGTGCCACTAAGGTCCAGACTAGAAATCTGCGGGATTGGCTGCCCTCCGGCATCCCTATCTTCGTCTGGTTCACATTGAGCTATCGTCCCCATCTGCAGGTGGTGGAGCCTCAAACCCCTTTGGAGTACAGTTCACTCCTGACGAAGAGGAAGATTTCGCTGAAATGGCACGATGCGAAGGTTTCTACGAGCGCTTCGCAAAAAGTGTAGCTCCAAGTATCTACGGTTGCCTAGGTCTAATTCTATCTTGCGAGTGGCAATACGTCGCTTACAATATTTCAGATATCAAAAAGGCGATTGCTTGCCTGTTGTTCGGAGGCTCAAAGAAAGTATTACCTGATGGAATGCGATTGAGGGGAGACATCAATGTATTGCTGCTTGGAGATCCTGGTACAGCTAAAAGTCAGTTACTCAAGTTCGTGGAGAAGGTAGGAGTCATCATCACGTGCCGAAGCTATTGATCGACTGTGGTTTACAGGTTGCTCCGATTGCTGTATATACCTCGGGAAAGGGCTCGAGTGCAGCAGGTCTGACAGCTTCGGTGCAGCGTGATGCAGTTTCTGTGAGCTCATCTGAGAAATACATGAGATATCACTGATTCGTTTAATTAGCGCGAGTTTTACCTCGAAGGAGGCGCGATGGTCCTTGCTGATACGGGTGTAGTGTGCATCGACGAGTTCGATAAGATGCGCGATGAGGACCGTGTTGCTATTCATGAAGCTATGGAACAACAAACTATATCGATAGCAAAGGCTGGCATCACCACGGTCCTAAACTCGCGAACGAGCGTTCTTGCGGCAGCGAACCCGGTGTGGGGTAGGTACGATGAAGGACGAAGCCCAGGCGAGGTGGGACTACTGTTCATATTGATCTTGGGGCTGAACTTTTCTTTAATTCTAATTTTAATTTTGCAGAACATTGATTTCCAGACGACCATCTTATCGCGGTTTGACATGATATTCATAGTCAAGGACGAACATAACGAACAACGTGATCGGGTTCGTTACTTGCCCCCTTTCCTTGGCTATCTTCTTTATCGTCCCGAATAGATGATTGCAAAGCACGTCATGAACATCCATATGAACAGACCAAACCAAAACGTTGAGAACGACGAGGTCATCGGTGAGATCGACATCGACAAGATGAAGCGATATATTGCATACTGCAAGAGGTATGCTTCGTTTCCGAAGTGTGACTTGTTGTTCTCAACACACTCATAGTAAATGTGCACCTCGCCTATCCCAAGACGCCCAGGAAATGCTGAGTAGTCACTTTGTCAGCCTGCGAAAACAAGTTCAGCAAGTCGAGCGAGACAACGACGAGCGAAGCTCGATACCGATAACTGTTCGGTTTGTTCAACAATGACGATCCTTGTCTTCGTCGCTAAACAGTAGCTTCAGCCAATTGGAAGCCATCATCAGAATATCTGAGTCCCTGGCCAAGATAACTCTATCGCCTATCGTGCAAAATCATCACGTCGAAGAAGCGATACGTCTTTTTAAATTCTCCACTATGGATGCAGTATCGGCTGGTTCTGTTGATGGAATGTCTCGAGGCGAGGTTAACGAAGAGATGGGCCGCATAGAGAAAGAGCTCCGGAGGCGGCTACCGGTGGGGTGGAGTACGAGCTACCAGAGTCTCGTTAGGGAGTTTGTCACGCAACAGGGCTTTTCAAGTCACGCCCTCGAACGCACGCTATACATCCTGGAGAAACGAGAGATCATTAGGTTCGGCGGGCAAAAAAAGGTTGTTCATAGGTGAGTTCAGCATTGTCGCGTGGTGGTCTGAAACTCATTTGCCCAGGGTCGGAGTATAATGTTCCACGCATGTGACCATCGTAACGGCGAGCGGTGTCGCCAGTCTTCGACTCCTGGAGTGAATGTGCATCATTCGAAATGCAAATGATATTGCAAACAGATGCCAGTCAATACAACATCGCCATTGTATATAGTACGCAATAGTCGAGACACCGATGCGGCAACGGAACGTAAACATTGTACACGAATAGAACGCTACGATTTCGCAAGCAGATCGGACGGAGGGAACACTGTAGACCACGCGGACTCTACTGTTCATGAACGCAGCGGTGGATTTGATTACAGAGTGCAGAGAACTAACTTTTTTTGGTAGCTTCCTAAATGTCAATCAAATCCATCGCTTGAGAGTCGAGAGCTGCGGTTTTTTTGGAAGGTGACTGGCCTAACAAATCGTCATCGTTATCGGCCTTGGTCGACGTGCTGATGTGAGGCGCCAGCGATCTCGTCGAATAACGCGAGCTGTGTGTGGGTATGAAGAGTAGCATCCTTAGCGACTCTAACACGGTTCCCCACCATGACCCATTTTGATTATGATTGCGGCCATTTGATCGGGCGCCGGGCTGAAAGCTCCAGCTGTGTGTACGCGAAGAATAGTGTGATCACCTCGTTACATTCGCTTGGAGTGATGAAATCACCATGCCCATCGCGGACGCTGAGAGAAACAACGTCAATGTGAGCTACCTCATCGTCGGCGTCGATCAACCCGGTGTAACGGCTGTCCGGGTCAGGCGAATCGGAGACGCCCGCATTAAACAAACAGTCTGCACCGTGATTCTTCCTGCCGTGTCTTGACCTCTGGACTTTAATATGAGGGACGGCTTTTTCCTGGCCTAATAAGGGCACGCAAAGGTACTAGGTACTTACCGAGACTGAGACGTTGCTGGCCTTCTAACAAATGAGCATGGCTATTGAGGAAAAAGGCAAGCGTGCCAACGAATCGTACGTAGAACTTACGCCGAAGATCCCTGCCTGCAGCTGTGAATTTCTGCCCAGATGAACCGGCAACGAGTGCAGATTGGCTTCATGTGCAGAATTCGTGTTACTAAGAAACCAGGAGTGCATATTGTCGATCGAGCAGACAAGTCAAATGTACTCCGAAACAGAGCACCGCACTGATCAGCGACTCGAGGTCGACGGCGCCTTAAAGGGGCGAAATAAACCGCTATCGAAAAGGACTGAACCACCATGTCATAGTAAACAACTTGTGATGACTTGTCTCCTGTACAAGTATACGATTGCCCGCCTAGCTCAATCGGATAGAGCGTCAGACTCTTAGACTAGGCGATCTGAAGGCTGCGAGTTCGACCCTCGCGGTGGGCTAGTAATTTCAACTTTGCTTTTTTTTGTCTCCTTTTTGATCAGCGTTGTGTTGTTAGGAGGCCCCACGGATTATCAATAAGGGTGTTGATCAGGTTCTCCTGCAGGCCACTTACGTTGGCACGGATCATCGGAATAGTTTTATAAGTATGACGCAAGCTATTTGTATCAGAATAGCAGAAGAGAAGGATAACTCACTGTCTAGTTCATGTGCAGTCGACACAGCTGGACCATGACCAAACTGATATATAAAAGAAAATCATATCAAAAAATCATAGCCCACCGCGAGGGTCGAACTCGCAGCCTTCAGATCACCGCCTCGATCGTAAAAGTCTGACGCTCTATCCGATTGAGCTAGGCGGGCGATGAGATTCAACGACAACGAATTACACATGTTGCAGATCGTATCACGTGATGGTGTTCAACATGCACGTGAGACTCCGACGCGTAGTACTACTTCAATTGACCACTTGCTTCAAGTTGCTGTAGTACTGTACATAGTACCGCCATGGCATCGGACAACGAAAGACATAAGTCGAGGTAAGCCATAGAAACTCCTTGTCTCGATTCGATCATTCAATACATTGTTTAAATAGACTGTCGTCCTCCGTCGGAAATAGTCCATGCCTCAATATCATAGAGATTTCGTCTGATTCTGAGGACGACGTGTAGGTGGTCCCCTTCGTACTCTAATCTCTCGGTAGTTATAGTCTCAATACCTCTAGATTTCGTCAGCCACACCTCAGGTGAGAAATGTCAGAGCACAATATTCTCGACGAGTTCCCTTTACTGACCACGGCACGTTCGGATCTACATTGCAAAGAGGAAATAGACATCATAAGTCAGGTTCTGCGTGGAATGACGATGTTATCGAATTGACCGACAGCGAGTCGAGCAACTCCTCGGATCTTCCGGACATGCTGTCCCCTTTGGTCAAAGGGCGACAATTAAATGAAATTGCGGGCCAGAGGAGACAACGACCGCCTTCAAAAGAATTCGTGCCTTTATATGTGGACACAAGCGATGAAAGAGAATCTGACAAGGACTCCATTCTTGTATTGTGCGTGCTTGGCGGAGCATGGTCCCGATTTGCCAATTTTTGTCTAGGAATGAACCCCCAGGTTCCCGAAGGCCAATTCGGAGCATCCCTCCCGCCAAAGGTGTGATTGGGCCTTTTTCCAGGGAAGCTTTATAGAGACCCATTCATTGGCATAGGACAAGATGTTGCGGAGGGTAACCCGTTATTCGACTCTCGGAAGCAGAATGCAGTTCCTGCCCGTGGGGTTTCTCAAGCCGCGCGAAAGGCTCCAAGCAAAAGACCAGAATACAGGGTGAAAGAGCAAGCGCAACGACAGAAGTATGCCACTGAACTGTTCGCTGAACTCAACAAAGACGTTTTTGGTGATCGTCTCCCAAAAAATACTGCCCTGGAATGGAGCAAACGCCTATTGACCACGGCGGGTCGAGCACGCTGGCACCGGTGAGTGAACCACACCTCCACGGGCCTAGCCGTGTTAACTAGTATTGGTTTGGCTCGCGCGAGGGCGTGGATACCACGAAGATTGAACTGGCATCCAAGATCTTGGACTGCGATGGTGAGCTGGTTGCGGTCTCGAGGGCAACGCGTTGTACTCATAATCTGAATGGATTTAGAACGCGTTAGAAATACCCTGTCTCACGAAATGTGTCATCTAGCATGTTGGGTTATTGATAACCACCCTCGGGAAGGACATGGTCAACTTTTCAAATTGTGGTCAGTATGCAGCCGCTCCGTTGTTTGATCTACGTCAGGAAAATGTTCAACAGGGCGGACAAAGTGATGTACAAGCGCCCGGATATCCACATTTCTGTAAGAAGTTCCACTTGGGTCCGTGGTGCGTGTGCTGATTATGCTAGACCCATCATAACTATGAAATATTGTACCCATATGAATGGAGTGAGCTCGTTTCTGTTGCTCACTTGGTATCACCTTTAATCTTGCGTACAACTTCTAGAATGTGAGAAGTGCTCGAAGATGTAAGCACGCTAAGATCCTAGTTAAAGACTCTCACCAGTTGCTCCTAGCTATGGTAGATACTCCAAATCTATACGGCCAGATGAATGTGGTAAGTCAAAATGCTCGAATATGATATTTATAGCCATCATGCTTCGTTGGGTAGTGTGCGGTGCCTGTAAAGTGGGCAAGCTGATCCCGCTGTTTGTCGACAGAAAGTCGGTGATACCCAAGGTCAGCCGTATGGCCGTGGCCAACCGTCGAGGTACAGATGAATCATTTCTGTGCCGAGTATCGCTGACCCATCATCATAGACTCTCCGTACTCAGTAGTTAGGAGTCCAGCAAAGAGTGGTCTTGTTGTGCAGCAGATATCTCCACCTTCAACAAATCTTGAAGACGAAGAGATTGCGGGCCTTGTAAATACCCTCAGAGGCATCTCTATTAACAACACAAGGGACCCATAGACGGGTTTGTCACTAGCTATTGAATTTCAGAGTTTGTGATGATGTATCCAAAGCACTATGAATAACGAGTGAATACACGCTAACCCATAGGCTTCAAGATTGTCTTTCACAAGAGTTCAATGCCTCTCTTGGCACATGCGCACACAACATGGGATCCTTTCGTATCCTTTGAGTCTCATTCCCCCCCCCCCAAAAAAAAAAAACGTTGTATCATCATCACAGACGGATTTAAAAAGAGATGTGGATGCTAACTCGCATCCTCCCATGAAAAGAGCACTCAGGAAAAGCAGTGTGCATCAATCGCTCAAGCTGGCCCCACTATAGGTATCGACAGGCCCATACTACTTTACAAGACTCGAAATAAACCTGCGAGTCCGTCGCCCGTAAAGGGGGAGTGTGAAATGACTTTGGGATCAATAGGGTAAGTGTGCTATGAGTGTCACTATCTTCTGTCCTGCCAGTGCAGTTGACTTCCAGTGCCCGTATGCTGGCTTGGATGGAGATTTCTGCGACATCGACTGTACTCGACGAACATGGGTGTGGATTGCATGTATCATGTAAACAGTAACGATAAGGATGCAACATAGTAGGTGACTAGTGTTTCGAAGCCATAACCCATGAGTAGTCATTCCATAACCTGTGTAGATTCTATGCCAGTACAACTTGGGATGTCGGATGATGGTGTGTGTTCACTTACCACTCATCCACATTTACCCATTCTCCGTCCTTGACGTGCAACCATTCGTGGTCAATCATATCTCGCGCTTCTTTACGCTCTCGTTGATCAACTGCGAGCATAGGCTGCAGGAATGCACAGAGATCCGCAGCAGTAGCATTCGACAATAGATACTTTTCCATCATCACGCGGTACAGCGGCCACGGTTTCAAAGTTTTGATGTACCGTAATGCACCTGGAACGCGTCAGAAAAGACTTCGACAGTGAGTTTGGAGAACTGACCAGTGTGATCAAACATTTCTCTACTATACCTGCCCCCCATCTTTGCCTCAAGAGGAAAATCACCCATCAACTCAATGATCTGGGCCATATGATCGTCGTCCTTGGTAAACAATTCTCCCTGTCCGTGTGGATCGAAAAGGTACTCAGCAGTCAATAGTTCGAAAACGACACATGCGACACTCCATATATCGACACGAGTTCCCCAGTCACGTCTCCCGAGGATAGCTTCGGGGGCACGATATTGGCGGGTCTGGATATCCTCGGTGTAGTGTTGCTTTGAGGGTGTCGCATTTCCCAAGTCGGCGATCTTGACTGTGAGTGGGATGTACCCAAGGGGAGTTGGGAGAGGCTGGGGGGTAGGACAAGTGGTGGAGGAAGAGGTCGATGAGTGGCTCGGGGTGGATGAATTTGTCCGTCGAGGGGCAGTCCGGGAGAGTAACGATGGCCCAACGGGAGCGTGGGGGATGTCATTCAATATATGCGATTGGATAAGAGGCGAAGCCAGCGGCTCCGCAATAGGATTGCGGGAGCCCAGTACAAATTTTTCCTTTGGGTGTATAACAAGGCCTGAGACTGCGATGGAAGTCATCTTGGACAACGCGGGGATATCTGCACTCTCCACGGAAGTTGGTGGAGTACTGGGGATACTGTCGGTACCGGCGTGCATTGAAAAAGAGGAAGTAGAGGGACTGTCAGATTGTAACAAAGGCTGGTCAATGGGTGCATCTTTGGGATCAGGGGAAATAGGGTGCTTTGTAAGTCTGCTGGCAGGAAAGTTTGCGTGGGAAGGAACGGTAGACAGAAAGTGACTATCAGGACTTGGGCTACTTGTATTGGCGCTGATGCTACCACATCTAGATGACGGGCTTGACAATGGTTGTGAGTCGAAGATCTCGACATGGCGTTCGCGTGCGGGAGAACGACGGTTGGGAATGGTCATGCCCATACGGGACTTTGTGGGGTGAGGCACGTCGACTTGACGTGAACGGGGAGAAGGGGATGCAGAAAGTTCCGCGAGGATGTGTGCCTCGACGTCCGGGATGGAGATAACTGAATAGGAGTGTCAGAAGGTGGAAGGGACGGAGAAGAAGAACATACGAATATTCTCTGGCTTGATGTCCGTGTGTACTAGGTCACACTCATCGTGAAGGTACTGAAGACCAAGAAGAATCTGCCTGGCAATTAGCTTGACAAGGGGCTGTGGGACACCCTTTTTCTTGTTGCGCTCAGTAAGAGCCAGGAGGTTCTCTCCAAGCGGTTCAAAGACAATGCATATGTGGTTCTCCGGCCCAGGGTGCGTGAAAGAGTCGAGGAAAGAGACAATGTAGGCACGACCAGGATGCGCAGGATTTGCTTCTGACACCTTAGCGAGAAGCTTTATCTCATCGCGGGCTGTGTCAGCATAGCGGGAACCGGACTTGACGACCTTGAGGGCAGAATAGCGGGATTTGCTGGGGAGGAAATAAATAAATAAAAAGAGGACAAAGAGGTGAACAAAAGGCGAACTGGGAATCATGAACGAGCCAGACGGTGGAGAAGTGGCCCCAGCTGTAATTAAGGGTGAAAAAGGGATGAAAGGGAGAGAATGGGGAATACCCAAGTTTTCTAACGACGAGATAGCGACCGTCCTTGAAGAGGTCGTTGATCCTTACGGGCAGATAGCCACCAGCGTTGTAATCTGCTGGAGACTCTTCCTCCTTCGAAATGTTGTCTTGGACGGGGACAATCTTTGGACCTGATGAAGTAAGGACGTACTGATATTTAGCGCATGGTTCCTTTGGGGCCATGAAATGCAAGGGAGGAGGAAGAGGAAGAGGACGGGGGCAGGAGGAGAACGGGCTACCCGCTGGTACCCGAACTCGGTTCCGGCGTCTCGAACTCGGAGCGGAATGCGGCAAGATATCAAGTGAGCGAGATCACAACATATCGCACACCACCCACACCGCCCATACCGCCCACGACGACCACGACGACCACGACGACGACATCTCGCAAGACATCCACACAGCACGTCGTCTCATGTCCGCCTCCTCATCCAAGAACTTCATCGGTGCCGTCAAAGATGAATGGCTACTCTTCAGGTATTTCGCTCTTATCTAGCGCCAAACTTCTCCTTCATTCCCCCTTTTTGCTCAGTGATCGCCCCGATGACTACACAATTGGTTCACCCATCGGTTTCGGCGCGTCCTCTGTCGTATACGCGGCCGTGTACAACCCTCCCCCTCCAGAACCCCCTCGTCCATGTCCGTGCGCGCTCAAGGTCCTTGATCTTGATTCCCTCCCCCTACATTCACTCGCTCTCCTCCAGCGCGAGACCCAGCTCATGTCGCTTTCAAAGCACCCAAACGTCCTCCGAGTACGCGGAAGCTGGATTGACGGTCACAAACTCCATATCGCCCTCCGTCTCATGAACAAAGGCAGTGCCGCAGATATCATGAACTACGCCTGGCCTGGTGGCATGGAGGAGGAAGTTGTAAAATGTATGCTCAAGCAAGCCCTAGACGGTCTCAAGTCAGTCTCCCTTCCCACGCCGATTCGTACTACATAACAGCCTTCATCCAGTTACCTTCATATAAATGGATTCATTCATCGTGACATCAAGGCAGCCAACCTGCTCGTCGATGTCGATGGGACCGTCCTAGTGGGTGATCTTGGCGTTGCTGCTCCCCTCGTAGACGATGGTGAGCAATCGGTCATCCCTCCTGCCACATCAAACTTGAAATACGACCTCTCGCCTCGCCCAAAACAATCAAACGACGGCATCCCTCTTTCACGTCCAAAACTCGGCAAGCGCAAGTCCTTCGTTGGTACTGTGCGTCCTTGCTCATTCACGGTCCAGCACCTTCACTCACCTGCCACTGACAGCCATGTTGGATGGCGCCAGAGATCATACAGGGAAAACGTTATGACGCCAAAGCTGATATCTGGTCGTTCGGAATTACGGCCATCGAACTCACGCAAGGCCGTCCGCCACGATCACGCGAAAGTACACACACAGTCCTTCTTGAAACGTGCGTTTTAAATCATCATCTAATGCGTGAGGTGTTGTATCGACACACTTCTTCTCCAGTGTCCAGGGAAGACCCCCGAGCCTATTTCGGGAGGGCGGCGTACACCGTTATTCTCGCGCGTTCAAGGAGATCGTCGATGCTTGTCTCGCCAAAGATCCCTCGAAACGGTAAGCAGTTCTTGTGTTGCCTGTTTGCGGACCATTTATTCCCTCGTACATACAGCCCAACAGCAGCTGAACTTTTGCATACCCCATTTTTCAGGAGTGCAAAAAAAAAATCATATCTCGTCGGGACCATATTGGATGGGCTTCCCCCACTGACCATGCGTCAAGAACGGTGTCGCCTTCCAGAAAGCCTGACAACTCTACGCACCACAGATTCGTGGGACTTTGGTCCGATTACCATCAGCTCCCATTCACCATCTCTCATTGGACCCAGCCCGAGGATTGCACAGAAGACCAAATCTTTGTGCATTGCCTCCGAATGCAACTATGACGGTGAACCTGAAACTTGTGATCGCTCGTCCAACGACGATGATGCTGAACCCCCGCAAGCCACCATGAAACCTAGCACGACGACCTCATCATTCAAGTCGGAAGCCCTGTCCCTACCTCATCCTACAACGCCAATCCCAATCGCTCCTCGCAATGGTATCTCAGGATACCGACACTCCACGTCATCCTCGTATTCTTCGGTTGCGACGCCGCCCAATTCGACACCCCCTTCAACGTCTTCAAGTTTTTGGGACAAACTCACACGCAGACCTTCTCGCAATGCATTACCTGACGGGGAGTCTCCCAAGGGTAACAGTATCTCACGTTTCCTGGGGAGACGTGGTTCCTCTTCGTTGCTCCACCAACCAACCTTTACACCTTCATAGCAATCCGAACATTAGCCCATCGATATCTATTCCACAAGTCTCTGGATCTATCCTGCATCTTCATCTTGTCGACATTATGCACACGCTACGCCTGGTCACCAACTTACCCGCTCTGGATCTTTTCGCATATGGCAGAGATCACTTCCACGCAAAGGCTGCAATTGTATGTATCTGTGAATTACATGGGTTGTAACGATACCGTGGTAAACATCCTTTACCCAATGATGAGCTTGCCATCAGCATCATTGAACTCATAGGGAGGAATCTCTAGATTGAGCTGCGAAGAAGTTTTAATTATTTCACTGTTGATCCAGAAATAGTTACCTCACCGGTGCCGGTCCTTTGCGTGCGCGACCGGCTATTGAAACCATGTCAGGGCAAGGTATCGCTTGGATGGATGAAACTCACAGATATCATAATGTGAGCCATGGCAAGGACAAAACCACCCTCCGAAATCACCCGCTTCACCGATTGGGACACAACCAAGATGGGTGCAAACACCGAGCATGACCAGCCACTCGGGTTTCTTCGTCCGGTTCTCATCGCTCTCTGGGTCCCTGAAGGTCTTCCAGTTTGTACTCCTAGCGTCTTGGATTTCGTCGGGTGTGCGATGACGAACGAAAACAGGCTTTCCACGCCATTTGATGATCACGTTTTTGCCCTCTGGGATGCTGGTAAGCTCGACTTCAGTCTTTGCGAGCGCAAGGACGTCGGCGGAGGCGGCCATCGTCTCAAGGAAGCCAGTGATGGCAGACTTGGCGACAGAGGCGGAGAGGACGCCGAGAGAACCGACCATAAAGTACGACATGGCACGGTTGGCTTCATCCGATTTGGGGCGGTATGCGGAGAAGTCGGGGACCTCGGGAGCGTCTTTTGCAACGGCCGAGGTGTGAAGGAGACGGGGCTGGTAAAAAGACGTTGTGACCGGTGCTGTTTTTTTTTTTTTTTTTTTTTGGCGGGGGGGGAGGTCTGGATTAGCATGCGTATACCGATCACTTTCAGAACACGCTTACAAACGTAGGTCTTGGAGACGAGACCCACAGATGTCGACTTTACACCACTAGTGAAGCTCCTCGGCGCGTCCGAGCGAAGGGCAGCACCATGACCGTGGTCATGACCGCCCGGAGGTGCACGGACGGCGAGGTTGAGGCGGGGTGCGCTGGGGAGGCCGCTAGGAAGTGCGCGGACGGTGGGTGTGAGGTTGACTGATGTTCTGACCGCTTGGAAGGAGGCCATCTATAAAATGTTCGGATTGCAGAGAGAGAATGCTTTCAACACCGATTACCCGTATATTCCCGAGTTACTAGTACAGCCACCAGCTACCACTCATCCATCCCTGGCACCTTGTAACCAAACCAGCCGTCTCCCCAGCTTTCCCGCATGAATAAGAACACAATCCACATCATCCACTTCTTCATGAAGTAGCCAAACATGCTGTGGTCCTTTTTGTTACCGCCGCGGCGGTTTGCCTCGTCCACTATCTCATTCACCCGAGGCTGTCGATCCATCTGAAAAGTGGCCAGCATGGATGTCCAGTCCAGCTCATCTGCCCGAGAATCAGAGGATGGGGCGGTTCCAATTTGTCCCCGCAAAAGGTGGGCGAGATAACCCGCATCCTCCAGCGCTTGGGATGCCCCTTGTCCAGAGTGCGGGGGCATTGCTATAGAGCCAAACTTGACTATTAGCGTGACCTCTGAGAGGTGAGATCCCACACACCATGAGCAGCGTCGCCGATGAGCACCGTGCGTCGACTGTGCCATTTTTCCAATTTCCGAACTTGGAATACTGGCCAGACGAATAGCTGATCATCGGAAGCCTCTGCTGCAGCAATCAGCTGGGGAACCGGGAATGCCCACTCCGAGTATCGCTCCCGTATCTGTGAGTGGCACCATGAGTAGTGGGATGCATAGAAAGAAATTTGCTCGCCTCGAGCAAGGCTTGTTTCTTGGGAACTTTCCATTCCTCTCGGCCTCGATCTGGTGCCTCATGCGTTGTCCACCTGGAGCTGGGATAAATATGGGGTGTGTGCACCGTACCCCGTTGACACTTACCATCCCACCTTCTTCCTTTCCTTGTCGAAAATCGCCATACCGACAAATCCCTGTCGCCCATGAATCATCACACACGGCCGATCCGGGGTAAGCCAGCCCAGTAAGCCGGGCACGCTGTCAATGTTGACGATAATGCCTATGCCAACTAAACCGCTATATTCTGGCTTGGGCGTGCAGAGTCCGAGGTGATCGTACATGCTTCGAAAGAGTAGTCAGGGTGTCGACCCTACTGGAGCAGGGGCGTTACATTACCTTGGTCGAACTGTACTCCAAATGCCATCCGCTCCAATCAAGAGATCAACCTTCCTTTCTTGCGGTAGTCCATTCTGGATCCAATGCACACGTACACCGTCGTCGAACTCTTGGATGGACTGTACCTGAGCACCCCACTTGACATCGAGTCGGTTTTTCTCTGCCTCGTCCAGCAGGACGTCATGAAGGTCGGAGCGCATGACCATGGTAGAGGCAAACCCATAGCGTTCTTCCGACCCTTGCGGTACCTTGCCAATGAGCCCGCCCGCTGAATCATTGATCGTTATCCAGGGTACCTGGACACCGCTATCCCGCTGAAGAAGTGTGCGAGCCAGACCAAGTCCATTCAAGACATGCATTCCATTGGGAGCCAGCATCAAGATTCCGCCTTCAGCGAGCGTAGGTCGGCATGGGCGACTCTCGAGAATGGTGATATTTGCGTTCAGGCGCGACAGAAACAACGCAATCGCCACCTAGTCTCGTCATGGTACAGATGAGTTGGTCAACCTCTGGTTGAGAAACGAAAGGTGAAAGATGGACTTGCCCCTGATATCCCTCCCCCAGCCACAATGATCTCGGCCATTTGCTGACAGAATGAGTCCAACGACGAACGGTCATAGCTGACTGAAATGGGCGTTTATATCTGACTATTAGTACGGGACTCGTCTGCCGCCTGGACGCGTTGCCGAGGCATCAACTTGAGCGGCATCTAGCAACGTCAACCTGGCGGCAGCAACGATGAGCCAAGCAACATTACTGTACCGCAGTAGAATCCCGCAGAGTTAGTGGATGGCACTCTATTCTATTCGGCATACGCGACCGAGTGTGTTTGTCCTACACTTTTCATGGTAGCAACTACGACAACGCTTTGCATGCATCTTGCGGGTGATTTCAACGTAAATGTTTCTCCAAGCACGAAAACACCCGTTGCTTGGGATACTTTGGTGCCACCGCAAAACCTTGCTGTTTTGCCCATCTCCTGACAACACCAGGGTCTGTCGTGCGTTTTGAGATGATGCTCGGCAACGAGTGCAATACGACATACAATCTGTGATTATGCCATCGACGCCAAATCGAACCAACTCGTCGATGTTATCGAGACTGTTTATCTATCAAGGGCACCAAGTTATCATGGTACGGCGGTGCAGATTCAATGCTCAAAAAACTGACTGTCCATGGTGTGACACTCAGGCCGAGAGCATGAGCTTCCCGGACCATGGCTTGCGTTGTGAAATGAAGGTCGTCTTCGAAGGTAGCGAACGAAGGCACGAAGCACGTCCCACATGGCGATAGAATATCCGCATTGATAGCCCGTGCAGCTTGTGCCACCTTTTGGCCAAGAAATGGGCCTGGGAAGCTGTCAAGATGTAAACCACCAAGCCAGGGAGTGGTGTTGTTATCTGGCGCGAAAGCCGTCTCTCTGCTCGAGGTCAGCATGGCGAGCAGAACCAAGTATCAGAGATACTTACTCGTCAATCAGGGCCGATATCCGGATCAGAGGATCAAGTTCCTGTCGGAATCCAGCGTTCATGGCGTACTGTCAACTTGGAAAATACCGTTACCTTCATCGCGATTAGAGTTCTCCAATCAAAACTTTGATACTAATTCAGAGTCAGGGGATCCTCTAATTGTTTGTAGATGACATAACTCACTGTGATTGATCTGTAATAAGGGCTAGCAGAGAAGACCGCATGCTGCCTATGTACGAATTCTTCAACGCTCGCAGTACGATCAGGGTACTCAGGGTTAATCTTTGATTCTATATTCCACAGAAGCTGATACGAGGGATCAGCACACTCCACAAAGTCAAAAACTTCCTGGAGTGTTGGTATGTGAGCTCCGGGATAGAGAAGTTGTTGAGCTTAGGGCCAATGTTATCATGACTAGATTCGGGGGGAAAGGGGGGAGGGGCCATACGGAAGTCAGGTTGCCGCTTTGATCCGCAGTCAAGGGTCTTTATTTGGGCTAACGTCAAATTTGCAATAAACTTCCCAACATACGGGTACGCAGGGTCGTCGGAGAACTTGTAAACATGGATGAGAGGATACAGCACAGAAGTGCATTGTGACTTACAACAGGACGAGTATCTATACACTTTTCTGCCTTTATCTGGTTGTCATGCCATACGACAACCTCGCCATCCTGCATAGTTGAGATCCCAGAATGATCAACGCGAAAAGGGTACTGACCAACGTGATGCCATTATCCAGCTCCAGAGTCGTTGCGCCGTCAATAAGCCCCCTGTTGTCAGCATTTGCGACTGAGCCACGCAAGTATCACACTCGCAAGCATACCATGCAAAGCTCGGCAAGGTGCTTTCGACCGTATTACCTCTCCCGCCCCGATGGGCCTGTTGAGGTGTGCATTGTGAGACGGATGCTGGCGGTGAGGGAAGAAATACACACCTGCACATCATAAGGTTTGCTGTTGGATATGAGCGTCCACTGTGCGGGCGAAGCTTGCACAACGGACACCCGTAGCAAAGTAGGTATGAGGTATGCGAGAGCAAGCATGGGGTTCCGGAGTCAGCAGTCAGCAATGCGGACTGAACCGAGGGGCATATAACACAAGCAGCCGTTGATGAAGAAAACGATCTCATTGGGCCGCAGAAATCGACCACTGTTCAGACGAACGTTCTTGGGGAATTCGTATGAAATAAGCGTTTACTTGATTTAGTCGAACGTGCAACTTGTACGACGAGAGGACATGCGACATTATACACAAATGCGTCTAATGCAACGATTGAATCCGTTGCCTAC
>JBBPJJ010000131.1:0-35519 GCA_038088635.1 Veloboletus limbatus
TTCCGCTCATCAGCACACCATGCTTCGAGCGAGGGGGAGTGTTGAACGCGCTGTTACTCAGCTGCCTTCGCTCCTATTTCTTTATCTTATCTCTTAGATTAGATTAGCGTATTATATAATCATGACTTCCATCATGTATATAAACTTCGAACTCCTCGTCTGAGTTCTAATAACACTTTGTTCTCCAATCACAACCATCATCTGCCTCAACACTGTTTAGCCTCAACACCTCTAACAATGTGAGTAACCAAATCGCCTCCGCGTTCTGTGTTGTCAAACACCACACACGGTACATCCATTTCCGTTCACCCCTCTGACCTTTTCTGATTTTTTTATCTTCCATACCCGGAACAGCTGATGACACAGATAAAGATACTGACAGGCATTGTGGAGGTTGGTCTATTTTGCAATATCGTGCAAGTGGCCTACTTTGGTAACCAGGTACAACCTTCGTTCCAACCTTCACAAAGTTTGCTTGCACACTAATGACATTCAAAGTGTTAATGCATATTCAGTATGCACTACTTAGCAAGCATTGTGCAGTCGTACAGCCACTGAGATTATGTAATCTCGGTGTACTTACTGTTTCATACGGTAGTTTTACCTTAGTGTAACAACCACCACATTCCTTATATTCCTTATATTCTATAGTGACCTACTATGTAGTCTGGAGACTACTCTTCTCCACTCTCTGCAACAAAACAAAGGATGGCAGTGTCATGGTAAGGAGGGTAGAGGGTTCCAAAGTGGTTGAAGAGAGTATAGCTGCTCCTTGAATAACGCCGACATTCTGGATATACCAACATAACAATTTTGGGGGTAAGATTGATGATAGCATCGGCCAAAGCAAGACAGCAAACGAACTCGAGGGTATAGAATTAAGCACCAAGATATATATATAGAATGTGTTGATCATTGGGTATGTTTACCGACCTCATCGTCTTCCACAGAGCCCATGCCACATGGGTATAATCCAGATGTCCCGACGTGTCCACCATATGCTTGTAAAACACAGACGTCACCTTGTTCATATGCCCATCATCCACCCCCCACATTGTCCTGATCACAGAAGAATTGCATCGCAGATGTGAGATAAATCACATCATCCAGACCCTCTTCATCTCTGATAGTCATGTGACACACAGAGAGGTCTGCAAATTCAGGATTCTTCAGATTGCACTGGATGATCTGTTGGATCGTAAAGTGTCCATCATGGAGAGCGAATGCGGACTTGAATGGTTCAGGAGTCCATGACAGGCAAGGTGCACCCATTCATTCTTGCTCAGCTCATCAGCAACCCTTGAAATGCAAGAGTCCTGTCCTTCGATTCGCGTGAACGTCACAAGACCATCGACATGTTCACTAATATTGGGTAGCTTGGTACTGACAGAATGGAGTTCACTTGTTCCGATGGCTTTCACCTATCCAATGGTGACCAAGTGCTTTCTTTCATACGGCCCGGCAGCGTGCAGAGGTAAAAGAGAAAACTCCACGGTAGGACACCACCAGAAGTGTGACTGAGAAGGATAAGATTCTAGGAGAAATGAGACGATGTGGGAAACAACTTTGTTCCACAGTTCATGCAAGAAAATGCCAAGATCTCTCATCACATCCATCAATATTGTGTGCTCAGTCACACTGTGGAGTTCTCGGACACGAGCTTTTGTGATAGACAATGGGATATAAACGGGATCCCTGTCGACGAAAACAACGAGTGCATTGCAGGTATACTCGCTTGTATTCATTATGATGACTGGCCCGCTACTGGCTGCACACTGGAGATAGGAGAATAGCAGGGGAAGAAGGAATCAGGCAACCCCCGAATACTGGACATGACTCATTGCAATTCAAAGTTGAGACAACACACTTGGTCATGCTGGCCTGCACCAGGTGAATCGACTGCACTTCGAATGAGTGAGATGAGACAGGTGAACTCATCCACTAACACCTGTCCTGCTGGCCCGGATGTGATGACATCGTCAAGTGGAGAATGGAGACGAGTGAGCTGACTCCAGAAAACACTATGACCCTGTTCGAGAAGCTTGACTGCATTTGCAGGAGAGTGGTTACGAAGACAAGCTGAGAATATGTCTGTTGCGAGGAACAATGAGAGGGCTTTGAGAACAAATAGATGTTGAGGTAATGATTGTAGAGCAGCAAGATGTTGAATGAGTAAATAAAGAGCTGCTTTGTATGCAAGCAGCTTCATAGGATGGTGGAATTTTTCAGCTGCATCAATCCATGCTTTTGCAGCAAACACATCAGATAAAACAGTTTGAGAGACATGTTCCAGTTGAGTATAGAGATTGAACAACTCCTTGTTGCAATGGCATGCTCCCTTTGCAGGGAGCTAGGAAGAGCAATGCAGACAGATCTTACATACCTTGGAAGATGGTGACGGTTTGAGGTCAAGAGTGATTGTAAGTCAGCTAATGTTATTCATACTCAGCCCCTGCTTATATAGTATACAGGCAGGTATCTTACTATGCTTATTACTAAGCATTAGATAGGAATACAATACATTTTCAACACTCCTATTGGTCCTCTACTACCCCCAGCTATATGAACCAAATACCAAGATACTTTGCCAGATGTTCCAATGACTTTGATCGATCAGGATGCCCTAGTGGATGAAGTGCCAGTACATCACAGGTGAGGACAATAGCCTCATTGATGTCATCGATTCTCCCAAGCTTATTGTATCGTATGTGCAGATGACTTGCAAGGCTGTTCAAACACAATGACTGACTTGGGTGCTTTGATAGGCAAAGCATGAGTGCACCTTGGTTGAGGGAAATTGCCCTGTCGAGGTCATCAGTTCTTCCAAACTGCTTGTACCCAGTGGAAAGATAGAGTGCAAGGTTGTTTAAAGATGTCAACCAATATGGGTGACTTGGTGGGTTAAGTGCAAGTGCATCTTGACCGAGGACAATAGCCTCATTGAGGTCATCAATTCTCCTGAGCTGGTTGAACTGAGTGTGGAGATGGACTGCAAGGTCAATTAAAGAGATAGACTGATGGCAGTGTCCTAGTGGGCGAAGTTCCAGTGCATCTCAATGAAGAATAATGGCCTCGTGGAGGTCATCAATCCCCCCAAGCCTCTTCAACTGGCCATAGAGATGAGTTGCAAGATTATTCAAAGACGTTGCCCTGTTTGGATGCCCTGGTGGGAGAAGTGCTAGTGCATCTTGATCCAGAACAATGATCTCATGTAGGTCATCAATTCCCCCAAATGTTTGTACTGATTATAGAGATCATGTGCAAGGTTATTCAAAGACATTGACTGGTCTGAATGTCTTGATGGGTGAAGCGCAAGTGCATCTTGGTCAAGGTCAATGGCCTCATTGATGTCATTGATTCCTCCTAGTTGCTTGTATATGCATTCTTATCAGCTACTTCACTTCTGGACTTCCCCAATCCCTCATGCAACACATTATATCCATGGACAACATCCCCACCAAGATTGATCAGTGGTATAAAAAGGTGGTACATTTTCAGACCAAATGGGAATGCATGCAAGACCTTTCCATGCAACATTCCCATTCCTCATTGACTTTCTATCTTTTTCTGCCACACCATCACACAACACCACACCTGCTAGAGATCCCAATGCCATGGATGTTGATGCCATTTCTTTTCCTCCTAAACTCACTCCAGAAGAGTGATGACGTTGTATCACTGAAAAAAGGTGTTTCCATTGTTGAAGACTGGACACTTGGCAGAAAACTGTGATGTTTATCCCAAGAATCCTACTCCCCCTTGTCCTTGTCCTAGTGTTGCCTCAGCTCAGCTTATGTATTTTTCAGCTTATTCCATCTAGTGCGCTCAATTTGCATTTTTAACAAATATCATCAGTATATGAAATATAGTTTGGAATGGCCTCTTTAAGTTTGCTTAATACACTCTAATATAGTAATCTGGTCATTTTTAAGATATTGCCCTAGCTTCACTTTTAGCTCAGCTTTTGTCAAAATAGCTTAAATGAAATATCTCAAAAATGGTCAGATCAATGATAGTCAAAAAACAAATACCTGATAACAACACCTAAAAATTACATTATTACACTGAGAACATATATATTAACCAAGTAGATGATGAGATATAAAATGCCAGCTTGAAGCTGTGGCAACACTACAGGCTCGTCCACACATCCAACAAACCTGAGAAACCACTGCCAACTGCCTATTATCTCTCTCTTATCTCTGATCTTATTGATAAACTCAAGGATGCCTAGGTTTTTACTAAATCCAATGCTTGATGGAGGTATAACAATATTTGGATCAAGGACAGTCATTAATGGAAAGCAGCATTTTTGATGCATAAAGGACTTTTTGAGCTGACAGTCTGGTTCTTCAGTCTCACCAACTCCCCTGCCACATTCCAATGTTTCATAAACAACTCATTCCAAGACATGATCACTGAAAAATGGCTAGTAATATATATGGATGATCTTCTGATTTTCTCTTTGAACAAGAAGACACACAAAGAAAGGACAAAGCATGTGTTACAGCAGATGAAGGAGTTGGATCTACATTTCAAGCTTGAGAAGTGCAAGTTTGCTGTAATGAGGTGGAATATCTGGATATGATTGTCAAACCAGGGCAACTTGCAATGGATCCCGATGGGATAGCTTCTTGGCCTATCCCTTCTTACCTTTGTGATGTTTGTTCTTTTCTTGGGTTTGCCAAATTTTACTGGAAGTTCATTCTTGACTATTTGACCATTGCCTGTCCTCTCATTGACCTCACCAAAAAGATGGTTCCCTTGGATTGGACTCCCTCCTGTCAGCAATCATTTGATTCACTCAAGTCTCTCTTCCTCACTAAACCTGTCCATCACCTTTCCAACTTCTCCTCCCCATTCATCATCACCACTGACACTTCCAAATTTGCCTCAGGAGCTGTCCTCCTTTAAACTGACATAAATAGTGATTGGCATTCCTATTGGTATTTATCCCAGTCATTTTTCCCAGCCAAGAAAAATTATGACATTTATGACTGCAAACTCCATGCAGTCATCTATGCCTTGAAGGAATGGTAATATTATCTGCATGGCTGCTCCCATTCCATCCAGGTTTTTACTAACCACAAGAATCTGATGTATTTCCACCAAGCACAAAATTTACACCATCAGCAAGCTGGCTGGCTCCTTGACCTGGCTGATTCTGACTTGTAGATCATTCACATCCCTGGTCCTCATCTTGCAGCTCTCGATGCTCTCTCCTATTACCCTGATAATCATTATCCAGATGGTGATAATGAAGGGGTTGTTCTCCTTTCTTCCTCTCTCTTTGTCAACCTCATTGATGGGACTCTCCACAACCATATTACTTCCCACTCTGCTTCCAACCTCTTTGTTCTGCAGGCACTCTAATCTCTTGACAGCACCATCCCTCCTGCCTTTTGTTCTTAATTCTTTGATTGGCAATACTCTAATGGTATCTAGATCTACCAAGGACGTGTCTATTTACTCCATGACAGTAACCCATTCTTCATTGCTGCTATGACCATGAAACTGCTGGTCATTCTGGCTACTTGAAAACATGGCAACTTGTTACAACCAAGTTCTGGTGGCCTGGCCTCACTCATTTTGTCTGGCAGTATGTTGATGGTTGCACTATTTGCCAATAGGCCAAGATGAATACCAATTCCATTGTTCCTCCACTGATGCCTATTCAGTCTTCTTGCACTTGCCCCTTTCAGCAGATCTTCTGCAACCTGATTACCAATATTTCTCCCTCAATTCTCTTCTGGTCATTGTTGACCATGGGCTTACTGAGGGGGTGATTATATTCTATGCCTTACCACTAAATCTGTCACTGCTGAAGAAGTCACCCACTTCTTTTTCCTTCATGCTTACACATGCTTTGGACTCTATGATAAAATCATCTCTGACTTGTCAAGCTAAGTAAAGGGCAGGATTGCCCACCCAGCGGCTGCCAAAGATGGTGGAAACACTGTATTCACCTAAGTAAACAGCAGGATTGCCCACTAAGCTAGTTAATACTAAGTAAGATCAAAGACATGTAAAAGGCTCACCTTAGCTGCTGCCCAAAATGGTGGAAACAACTGAGGGAGGTGGGAACAAAGAGAAAAGTTTAAATACCTGAGCTGAAGATGCACTCGCTAACACCTAATACATAACTCCAAGCTCAAATAGGCGTGATAGTCCTGACTCCAAACTCCTCCATTCTGAGGTTCCGGTGTTCTGGTGCTCTGGAATTATGTGGATTTGACATGACTGAGGTCTCCAATTTGCCTCTGTCTTTGCAAAAGAACTAGGAAGACTATTCAACTATTCCCTTGCCCTCTTGATTGCATACCACCCACAAACTGATGGTGAAACTGTTACATGTGGGCTGGGTAAGCTCGCACATATCCGCAAGGTAACTAGGACTGGGACTAGGACTGGGGCTATGACTAGGACTAGGGAGGCCTCTTTGGAGGAACCTTTGCTGGGACTAGGGGACTCAGAGACCGAAGTCGACGAGTTTGCTGGGCAAGACTAAGCGTAGTATTGTGGAGTTCAAGGTTAAAGAATACAGGTCATGCTAGTGAGGTTTATATACCTGCAAGAAGCGAGCACAGACCAAGACTAGAAAGGAGAAAAGGACAAGAAAGGATAGAGATAAAAAATGTTATGGAATGCGATCGAAATGGAAAGAACCCTGTTGAAGGGCAGAGATTAATGAGGCTATGTATGACTCAGTCGGATGAGTCATTAGAAGGCCAAAGAATTGGAGAGAAGGAAATGTATGTAATCCTGATGATGAGTGAAAGTTGAACCTGTAGGTTACCGTGAAGGAGTGATTGAGGAAGGTCAAGGAGAAGGTGAAAGAAAAGTAGATGAGAAGAATAAATCATAACATTACCCCCCTAGTATGTCTCGAGTCACCGATGAGAGCCATTCTTGAGGGACACATAGGCGATGGGAAGATCTAGAGATCAAGGGCATAGGCCCCTGGGGAGCCAGTGACATTCGCATAGGCAACATCATCCCAAACATCGTCAACATGGGATTCAGTGTCAGGGAGAGGAGAAATGGGGAAGACAGTATGAGACGGCAAGGGGTGGAGAAACGAACAGTTGGTCATGAGGAAGGACCCGGAAGGGAGTGTTGTGTCACGGAGCAGCATGAGGATGAGGATGACTGTGTGTGATGGGGAGGATGAGAATGAGGGCGACTTGGACCCATACATGGCAGAGCAGACATTGGTATTGGGGGCACTGGGCATGATGATGACCCAGTCGATGGCATTCGAAGCACACTTCGGAATACCAGGGATGGTTCAGAGAGAGGATCAATCAGCCATCTAGTCCTGCTAGCTATGCGTCAGTAGGAGCGAGGGAAGCCTTGACGGTTGGGTCGAGGAGAGAAGAGGAGGAACTGGGGGTAGAATGAGATGAATATGGTGGTGGACAAACCCCTTGTGCCAGAGCGAGCTCCCATGTGTATCGTTTGATGTCAGTGAAGAATTCGCCGAAGTGAAGTTGGTATCCCATGGTGACAAGGGCTCCTCGTCAATAGTCATGAATATGTCAAAGGACTCCCATGATAAGGGTTACATGGGTGTTGGGGTTGGTGGAGTTGTTTCGGACAATGAGGTCGATGTGTTTGGTCTCTATCAAGGCTTTGTAGAGACCAAGGAGGAGGGATCCATAGTCAAGATGGCTAGTTGCTGAAATGGCTAGCCGTGAGTCCATGATGCAATGAAGAAGCACTTGTGCATATGTGTCATCTGGGGTATCAGAGCGGAGATGAGAAGACACTGGAGGAAGAAGGATGGATAAAATTGGTGGATGAGAACTAATAGGATGAGTTGCAAAAGGATCTGGCATATCTAACTTGGGTCTCGCCACCCTCCAGGCGTCGTCAGAGTTCTCTCCCCACCCTGCTTGTGCGGTTGTTGAGACGGAGTCATTTACCTCATCTGGGCCTTCATACAATTGGAGATTGATTTCTTCGTGGGCAGTGATGAAAGATGAGGATGGGGAGGTTTCCTCTATCAGTTTGGGAACTGGGGAAACCGATCGAACTGCGTAGGTCATGCCCATGGCGAAATGAAGAAGAGAGAGGGATTTCAAAAGGTATGGTGAAATGGACAGTAATTGTAGCAGCAGAAATAGGTGTGTTCCAAGGAATGAGAGCTTGGGACTTTGTAGCGAAAGTGAAAGATGAAGTGAGACAATTTTTCTTTGGGGATGAAATCAAACATAAAAATTGAAAGGAAAGGAAAGGATGGGGAGTTTCAAAGCTTGTGACATTTTTTATAGTCAGCAAGTAGTGCTGCAGAATGTTTTAAGTTCCGCTTGGGAACCCACAAGTCTTCTTCAGCGGTGTATCCTTTCCATCGGATCAGAAGGAGCGGTGTGCTGCGGAACCCCTATGGTGTTGGATCTCTTCAATTTCATATTCTTTTTCTCCTTCTATTAGATCTGGTGGTGGCTGTGGGAAATTCCGCCCATAAGTGTCATTTTCATGGTATGGGGATAGAAGAGAGGTGTGGAATACAGGACGAATTTTCCATGTTGTTGGAAGACGTAGTAGATATGTGATTGGAGAAAGGACTTTGATGATGGTGAACGGTCCTTCTCTTTCTGTGGCGAATTTAGGGTTAGCTACAAGGTGTTTCAAGTTCCTTGCTTCTAGCCATACTCGTTCGCGGAGTTTAAACAGGGTGAACCATTTTTTTTGATCTAGCTGCCATAGTTTGTCGAGCGAGTTCGTAGGCGGCGAGGGCTTCATTTCATGCGGCCATGAGAGTTGACAACCATTGATTGACTGCCGGGAGATCTGATGATGGGAAAACAAAAGATAGGGCTTGGTGTTCAAAGCCCATCATGAGAAAGAACGGTGACTTTCCTGTGACCGAGTAGGGGCGATGGTTGTGTGCAAATTCAGCCATTGTGATATGATTGGCCCACATTGTTGGTTCGTTCCCACAGAAGATCTGTAAATAGGTTTCTATTTCTTGGTTCACATGCTCCGTTTCTCCGTCAGTCTGAGGATGGTAGGCGGTGGAGATACCGAGTTGGTAACCGAGAAGTCTCCCCAACTCCCGAGCAAAAGAAGAGGTGAATTGGGGACCTCGATGGGAGATTAACTTCTCGTAGAGACCGAATTGGGTAAAGATGTGAGTAAAAAATAGTGAGGCAATGCCTTCAGTGGTGACAGTGGCTGTAGTGCGGCAGAGAATCACCCCCTTCATAAGGCCGTGGTCGACCATGACCAGGAGAGTGTCAAAGCCGGCAGAAGAAGAGAGACCTGTGATGAGATCGCAGGAGACCTGCTGGAAGAGGCGGGTACAGGCAGAAGAGATAGGAACGAGCGGAGGACGGGTGGGGTGAGTATTGGATTTATGATGCTGACCAACTGCGCAACCAGCGATATAGCAGCAGATGTACTGGGCGAGGCTGGGCTACCAGTATTGGGCAGCGACCAGTTGGCGAGTTTTGAGATATCCTGGGTGTCCTGCCGTTTCATGATTGTGGCACCCAGACACATTGGAACGCCCGAGAGTGTCATCACAAGGGATGTACAGATGACCCTGATAGGAGAGTTTTCTGTCCACATAGGACCAATCAGAAGGAATGCGGGTGGCCGAGGAGCCAGCAATAGGATGGGGGTGAAGCCAGTCAAGGACAACCGGGTCGGAGGTGAAGGCGTTGCGAATTTGGCGATCAAGGGTAGTGTCAATGAGATTGACAAAGAGAGAATCTGGGAGAAGGGTGACATCAACATTGTCAGGGGAAGCGTTGGCAGGAACGTGATCGGGTCATCGAGAGAGAGCATCTGGGCCAGCAAGTAATTTGCCTGGAACGTGGCTGATTTGAAGATTGAAATCCTGGAGATCCAATAGCCAGCAGGCTTGGTGTTGATTCAACAACTGAGTTTGGTGAAAATAAGTCAGATTTTTATGGTCAGTAAAGACCTGAACTGGTGCAGAGGAGCTGATGAGGTAGTGGCGCCATGCACACAAGGTGTGGAGGATTGCTAGAAGTTCCCGATCGTGAATATTGTAATTGCATTCAGTGGGTGCAAGAGATTGAGAAAGATAAGAACAGGGATGCCATTCTGCTACGATTCATCTACTTTGTTTCTTTCCTTCATCACTTTCGTCTTGATGACCTCTTCACGGTAAACCACGGTTTCACCTTTCATCTGTCATCAGGATTACATTTACTTTCCTTCGCTCCGATTCCTCGGACTTCTATTACTGACTCACTGATTGAGTCATACTTATCTTGTCAATCTTCACTCTTCAACAGAGTTTTTTCCGCTTCCATCGCATTCTACGATGTTCTTTCATCTATCCTTTTACTTCCTTTTTACTTTCATAGTCTTGGTCCGTGCTAGCCTCTCCCAACATATATAAACCATACTAGCACAACTTGTATTCTTTAACTTTGAGCTCCACAATTCTACTCTAGTCTTGCCTCTCAGTTCGCCGACTTCGGTCCCAATCCCTCAGTCCCAGTAAAGGCCTCTCGATAACAAAGCCTTCTTCAGGTCCTAGTCCTCATCCCCAGTCCTAGTCACCTTGCGGATACGTGCGAGCCTACCCAGCCCACACGTAACAAAAGCTCAAAGTTTTCCTCTGCACGGCCACTATTATCGTGAGCCGTATCCTTCTTCACTCTGTCTTCGGATACTCCCAAAACGTCGAGAACAACTCCTCGACAACCACCCCCAGTTATCCCAGAATAATCTGACGACGAAGAACTCTCAGAAACCTCAGACCAAGACAAAGATAACGAAGAAACTTCGCCAGTAACCCCAGTACAACCACAACCTCGATCCCTCGCACCTGCTCAACCTTCGCCCCAATCCCCGGTTACCACACCACCAATGACTAACCGACCCACTGAACTTCGACTCAACGCTCCCCAAGAATTCGACGGAACCTATTCTGAATACCCAGGATGGTATAACAACGTCGTGTTCTACCTCAGCACCAATTCCAAAATTTACAATAACGATGCTAAACAGATCGCCTTCGCCATACATGAACAAGGGATCAGCTAAGAGTTGGGCAGTCACATTCCGTGTCAGTTGCGTACAAAACGATGGTACTCTTAATATGGGTACCTGGGCTTCCTTCACTGCTAAGCTCAACAGGGCATTCAAACATCACGACGTTATCAATCAAGCCATCAGATGGCTTTCCACCAAAAAGATGGTCCTGAACAAAGGCATGTTCACCCCTTCTCTCAGTCTCTACACCACCAAATTTCAGACCAACGCTGCACGCGCCAGTATCACTGACCACAATGTCTTGATCGGCTACTACTCTGCCAGAATCCCTTTCAACCTTATGATGCGCATCATGACCATGGATCCAGTACCAGACTGAATTGATAAATGATACGAAAAAGCCGCATCATTCAACGCAGCTTGGGACAGAGTCAGAGAAATCAAAGCGCGTACCTCTCATACATCTACTCTAGTCTCACGTCCTTTCTCTTTTCCCCGTAAAGACCCAAACGCTATGGAAGTCGATGTAACTACAGTCACTAGACCGCCCAAGCTTACACCAGAGTCTCGTAAAGAATGTCAAGAATGAGGACTCTGCTTCAAGTGTCGTCTCCCCAGTCACTCGGCCAACAAATGCAAAACCCGCTTCATCAATGCTAAAGTGACTTGGAGAGAAAAGAAGCAGGAAGAAGCTGATGTAGTTGTGAAAAGAACTGATGAAGAAGAGACGGGAGAAATCCCGGACTTGATGGAATGCGACGACGAAGATGACAAAATCCTCGTCAACAAAGTTCAGTCTTTTTAACTGGAGAGCCTGTATCGATGTCAGTCTCTCCTTCTCACAATAGGTACTTTCCTGTACAATCTAAATCCAAGAAATCACTATTCGTAACTGCCACGTTATCGATTCCCACAAGTACCAAGAAAACCGTCGTCACCACCGCCCTCGTAGACTCTGGAGCACATATCAATTGCCTTGATTGGGGATTCGTTCAAAAGAATCGGATCCCCTGCACTCGATTACCAACACCTATCCCCGTCAAGAACGTTGATGGATCACTAAACATCAAAGGAACGATCCATTTCACTGCCGATCTTTATGTAACAATTGGACATGTTACCACCAAAGTCCTTTTCCACGTCATGGGATGTGGAAACGATCGTATCATCCTTGGATTCCCCTGGCTTCAGCAAGAAAACCCCGCTATCAATTGGAAGAAGAATCAACTACGGCTTAGATCAGAAACTGATAGATCGAACGACCTCACCACTGACATCATAAAGCATGCCCAAGAAACTCAACAAGCTCCAGGATACTACAAGACCGAACCTCATCCAGTGCGACACGCCGCCATAACCCATGAATTCGACAAAAAGCTTTACGACTACCTCGAAACAAACAATGAAAACTTCCTCCGGCCTGAAGATTTTACCAAAAAGGTGATAACCTCCTATTGTATTAATCACGTCATTAAGGGAGATAAACGATATTTAACCCCACGATGCATATCTCCTGCTATGGTAAGAGCTTACACCACATCGACAGATTTAGCCATACAAAACTTGGTTAATAAACCAAAGGTAACCTTTCCAATGGAATACGCTGACTATCAATCGGTATTCTCTGAGGTAGCCGCAGGAACCTTACTGCCTGTTCAACCCTACAATCATGCCATCAATTTAAAAGACTCCTTCATTCCCAAAATCGGTAAACTCTACCCACTATCCACTGATGAAACCAAAGCAGCCGATGACTTCATTGAGGAACACCTCAAATCTGGCAAAATCCGTCCCTCAAACTCCCTGCAAGCCTCACCATTCTTCTTCGTCAAAAAGAAAGATGGTAAACTTCGCCCCTGTCAAGACTATCGTTATCTAAACGAACACACTATTCGCGATGCCTATCCTCTACCACTTATTACTGACTTGATCAACAAACTGAAAGCAGCCAAACATTTTACCAAGTTCGACGTCCGATGGGGTTACAACAACGTTCGGATCAAGGACGGTGACCAATGGAAAGCGGCATTCATCACACATCGGGGATTATTCGAACCAACAGTTATGTTCTTTGGCATGACCAATTCCCCCGCTACCTTCCAACGATTTATGAATGACTCCTTCCGCGACATGATAGCGGAAAGATGGTTGGTCATAAACGTAATACCAAACGCGTTCTTCAACGAATGGCCGACCTCGACCTGCATCTTAAACTGGAAAAATGTGTATTCAATACCTCGGAAGTCGAGTATCTTGGAATGATCATCAAACCTGGCAAGTTGGCAATGGACCCCGTCAAGCTAGATGGTATACATGCTTGGAAAACACCAACTGCTCTTAGGGACGTTCGGTCCTTCCTTGGTTTTGCTAACTTTTATCGCTGTTTCATTCGTGATTATTCTATCTTAGCTTGTCCATTGATAGATCTCACTAAGAAAACAACCCCTTGGGAATGGACCCCAGCCTGTCAAACCGCCTTTGACTCGCTCAAAACGGCTTTCCTGACTAAGCCCATCCTTCAACTCCCCGACGTCACAAAACCATTTGCCATTGCCACAGATGCTTCTAAATGGGCAACCGGCGGTATTCTTTTGCAATCGGATACCAATGGGGACTGGCACCCCTGTTCTTACCTCTCACAGTCCTTTTCGCCTGCCGAACGAAACTACGACATTCACGACCGCGAACTCCTCGCAATCCTTCGCGCCCTACGTGCTTGGTGGCACTACCTCATCGGTTCCCCCACTCCCGTCCAAGTTTTTACTGACCACAAAAACCTTACTTACTTTCGTCAAGCCCAGTTGTTGAATTGCCGCCAAGCTCGCTGGTTGCTGGATCTGCAGGATTTTGACCTGCAAATCACTCACATTCCCAGCAAATTACTCACTGGTCCTGATGCTCTTTCTCACCGCCTAGATCATATCCCCGCCAACGCTCCTGCCGATAATGCAGATGTCACCCTACTCCCTGATTCCCTCTTCGTCAAACTCATTGACGACACTTTGGACTGACAAATCCGGAATGCTTCTGCCTCTGACCCCCTCGTCCTCGATTGGTTACATCCTTGGCCTGTCCTTGGTTCTTCCGCCACCCGCCTTTCCTCCGATTGGTCTTACGCAGATGGGAAACTTTCTTATCAGGGTCGTTTGTATATTCCATGCGATGACGCCCTTCGCCGTTCCATTGTGTCCAGGTGCCACGATCATGAAACGGCAGGACACCCGGGCTACCTTAAGACTCGCCAGTTAGTCACTGCGCACTACTGGTAGCCTGGTTTGGCGCAGTATATCTGTCGTTATGTCACAGGCTGTGCCATCTGTCAACGGAACAAGGTTAACACTCATCCCTCCACGCCTCCTCTCATGCCCATCCGTTCCACCTACACTCGCCCTTTTCAGCAGGTCTCTTGCGACCTCATCACCGGTCTCCCACCCTCCGCCGGTTTCAATGCTCTGCTGGTCATGGTCGACCATGGCCTTACGAAGGGGGTAATTCTCTGTCCCACTACCACAACCGTCACTGCCGAAGGCATTGCTTCATTATTCTTTACCCACGTTTTCACTCGGTTTGGTCTTTACGAAAAGATCATCTCCGACCGAGGTCCCCAATTCGCTTCTTCCTTCGCCAAGGAATTAGGAAGACTCCTTGGTTACGAACTTGCTATTTCCACCGCTTATCACCCTCAAACTGACAGCAAAATGGAACGTGTGAACCAGGAGGTGGAAACTTATTTACGGATCTTTTGTGGGAATGAATCCACGACATGGGCCAATCACATTGCAATGGCGGAATTTGCACATAACCATCGTTCCCACTCGGTCACTGGGAAATCGCCATTTTTTCTCATGATGGGTTTTGAACCCCAAGCTTGGCCAACGGTCATCCCGTCATCTGATCTTCCAGCTGTCAACCAACAAATATCACTTCTCACAGCAGTACGAAACGAAGCCCTCGCCGCTCACGAACTCGCTAGACAAACCATGGCAGCAAGGTCTAAACAGCAGTTCACTTCGTTCAAATTAGGAGAAAAGGTATAGTTAGAAGCAAGAAATTTAAAACGCCTCATAGTCAATCCCAAATTCGCTGCAAAACGACAAGGACCATTTGTCATTACTAAGGTTTTCTCACTAATCATGTATCAACTACGCCTTCCGAAGATGTGGAAAATTCACCCTGTATTCCATGCCTCCCTCCTGTCTCCCTATTACGAAAACAACACTTACGGAACGAACTTCCCACAACCACCGCCGGAGCTAATAGACGGGGAAGAGGAATACGAAATAGAGGAGATCCGATGCCATTGTGGTTCCGCAGCACACCGCTCCTTCCTGATCCGATGGAAAGGGTACACAGCCGAAGAAGACTCGTGGGTTCCCGAATGGAACTTGAAACATTCCGCAGCACTGTTAAACGACTATAAAAAACGTCACAAGCTTTAAAAAAAAAAAAAAAATCTTCATCCTTTCTTCCTTTCCATTTTATGTTTGACTTCGTTCCAAAAGAAAAACTCTCCCATTTCATCTTTCGATATCACTACAAAGTCCCCAGTTCTCACTCATCCGAACACGCCTACTTTTGTCGCTACGACTATTGTTCTTTTCATCACACTTTTTGATTTCCCCCAACCTTTTTCTTTTTGTTCATTCGCCATGGGTATGACCTACACTGTTCGCTCCGTTTCCCCAGTTCCAGAACTACTTGACAATACTCCTTCACCATCATCCTTGTTTGTCACCACCCCGGAACAAATCCGTCTTCAACATCACGAAGGTCCCGATGAAGAAGACTCAGACTCAACAACGGCTGAAGCAGGGTGGGGAGAGAGTCCCGATGATGCCTGGCAGGTGGCGAGTCCTGCATTAGATACGCCCGATCATTTTGCCATGAGACCCATTAGTACTCATCCACCGATTTTATCAGTCCTTCTCCCCCCAGCGTCTCATCGTCTCCGCTCTGACACACCAGACGACACATATGCACAGGTACTCCTCCACCGCATCATGGACTCCCAGTTGGCTATCCCTGCCACCAGCCACCTCGACTATGGATCTCCTCTCCTGGCCCTCTACAAAGCCCTCATAGAGACCAAACCTATCAACCTTCTCGTGCGGAATAATTCCACCAACCCCGATGCACACGTCACCCTCATTGTAGGAATCCTCCGCCACATTAGGGACCACTTGAGAGGAGCCCTCGTCACAATGGGGTACCAGCTCCATTTCGGGGAATTCCTAGCTGACATTGAGTGTTACACCAGGGAACTTGCCCTCGCACAGGGAGTCCAACCCCCTCCATATTCTTCCCACTCAACTCCTAGTGCCTCTTCTTCCCCCCTCGATCCGGCCATTGAGGCGTCTTTGGCCCATACCGATGACTGGCTTGCCAGACTTGGCGGACGACTAATCCTCCCTCCTAACCACCCTCGATACTCTGAAGCTTGCTTCGAGTGTCATCACCTGGGCCATCAACGGGCCAACTGTCCCCAGTATCAATGTCCCCTTTGTCTCGTCTGGGCCCGAGGACACGCACAGATCTATTGCCCCAGTCGGCCTCGCCCTCGCCCATCCCGTCGTCCACAATCGTCCTCGTCATCCAACTCCTCTCTGACCCAACATTCTCTCCCGGGTCACACCTCTCGGCCAGCCATCCATACTTCTATCCCTCGCAGACATCGCACTGTCTCCCCTATTTCCCCCCTGCCTGACACCGATGCTCATGTTGACGACGTCTGGGATGATGTCACTTACGCCAACGTCACCGGTTCTCCTGGTGCTTATGCTCTCGATATCTGACGACCTCGCTGCATATGTGTCCTGCAAGATTGGTTCTCATCGGTGACTCGAGACTTAATGGGGGGGTAATGTTACAATTCATCTACTTTGTTTCTTTCCTTCATCACTTTCATCTTGATGGCCTCTTCACGGTAAACCACGGTTTCACCTTTCATCTGTCATCAGGATTACATTTACTTTCCTTCGCTCCGATTCCTCGGACTTCTATTACTGACTCACTAACTGAGTCATACTTATCTTGTCAATCTTCACTCTTCAACAGAGTTCTTTCCGCTTCCATCGCATTCTATGATGTTCTTTCATCTATCCTTTTACTTCCTTTTTCCTTTCATAGTCTTGGTCCATGCTAGCCTCTCCCAACATATATAAACCGTACTAGCATGACTTGTATTCTTTAACTTTGAGCTCCGCAATTCTACTCTAGTCTTGCCTCTCAGTTCGCTGACTTCGGTCCCAATCCCTCAGTCCCAGTAAAGGCCTCTCGATAACAAAGCCTTCTTCAAGTCCTAGTCCTCGTCCCCAGTCCTAGTCACCTTGCGGATACGTGCGAGCCTACCTGGCCCACACGTAACACATTCCCTGTTAGTATCAGATTGTAAAAGAATACCACCAGTTGCCCATTTGAAAGCGTCAGTGGTGATGGCAAAGGGTTTAGTCAAGTCGGGAAGTTGGAGGACTGGTTTGGACAGAAATTTCTCCTTGAGTGAGTCAAAGGCAAATTGGCAGATTGGGGTCCACTCTCATGGAATGGTCTTCTTGATGAGATAGAGAAGTGGATGAGCTATAGTGGAGTAATCACAGATAAAACAATGATAGAAATTAGCGAATCCTAGGAAGGAGCAGACTTCTTTAAGATTAGTTGGTGCTTTCCAAGTGGAAATACCATCCAACATGACCAGGTCCATTGCTAATTGACCGGGTTTGACAATCATCCCTAGGTATTCGACTTCAGATGTGTCAAAGACACATTTTTCTAGTTTCAGATGCAGGTCTAGTTTGGTCATGCATTGAAGAACGTGTTTGGTGTTGCATTCGTGAGTTTCTTTATCAGGGGAGTAGATTAGTAGATCGACCATGTAAATGACTAACCATCCTTCTGCGATCATACTGTATCATGGAATGAGTCATTCATGAAACGCTGGAAGGTCGCAGGAGAATTAGTCATGCCAAAGAACATAACCATGGATTCAAACAATCTCCTGTGCATGATAAACGCTGCCTTCCATCGATTGCCGTCTTTGATACGAACGTTGTTATACCCCCACCATACTTAAACTTGGTAAAGTGTTTTGCTGTCTTAAGTTTGTCGATGGGATCTGTGATAAGTGGCAGGGGGTAAGCATCGCGAATGGTATGGTCTTTTAGGTAGCGATAGTCTTGACAGGGACGGAGTTTGCCATCCTTCTTTTTGACAAAGAAGAATGGCGAGGCTTGTAGGAAGTTTGAGGGGCAGATCTTGCCGGATTTGAGATGTTCGTCAATGAAGTCATTGGCTGCTTTGGTTTCATCAGTGGACAGTGGGTAGAGTTCACCAATTTTAGGAGTAAAGGAATCTTTCAGGTTGATTGCATGATCGTATGGCCAGACTGGCGGTAAGGTTCTGGCCGCTACTTTGGAGAATACCGGTTGGTAGTCTTTATATTCCGTTGGGAGAGTCACTTTTGGTTTGTTGGCAAGTTTTGTATGGCTAGATCTGTTGATGTAGTATAAGCTTTTACCATAGCTGGAGATATACATCGTGGGGTTAGATAACATTTATCGCCTTTGATGACACGATTGATACAATAGGACGTTACCACTTTCTTGGTAAAGTCCTCGGGTTGGAGAAAGTCCTCATTGCTAGTTTTGAGGTAGTCATAGAGTCGCTTGTTGAATTCGTGGGTTATCGAGGTGTGGTGTACTAGATGAGGCTCGATCTTGTAATATCCTGGGGTTTGTTGGGTCTTCTGAGTGTATTTCTTGATCTCGGCGGCAAGGTTGTTTGGTTGATTGGTTTCTGGTCGAAGATGTAATTGATTTCTTTTCCAATCAATGGCAGGATTTTCCTGTTGGAGCCATGGAAACCCTAGGATGATGTAGTCATTTCCGCATCCCATCACGTGGAAAAGAGCCTTTGTAGTGACTTGTCCAATGGTGTTACAATTTTCCCTCTCTTTCGTTTTACATATTGCTTCTCTCTTCTTCGTCCTTTGCCTTCTCGTATTAGGGGTATGTTTCTCTATTCTTACGATCACATTCTTCTCTTCTCATGTGGCGATCATACTCATCTTTATATTGTTTCTTGAACTTTCTATCTCTACCATGATTTCTCTCGTAATCGTGTGGTTAGCTAATCTTCTCCTGGATTCCATCACATTCTACGCTTACGCGTACTTCTTGATTAGCTAATCTTCCTTCTCATTCTATCACGTTCTGTGCTTATGCGTCTCTGTCTATTTAAGTACCTCACCTTCTGTACTTTCTCTTTATTCTCGATCTGCGCTATACAGTGTATCATCTTGAGTCACTCCTAGTCCCTTCGTCGTCGTCTAAGTCCTCCTCAGTCTTGCCTTCGTGTGGCAACCCCTCAGTCTTCGCTAGCATAAGAGATCAAGGAAGTGTGCCCTCTCCGTGGTAGAGGCACTACTTTGCTAGCTCTTTCGTCCTTTGTCCTCAAGAGTACGCTCAGCATAACAAATGGTAATGTAAAGATCGGTGGTAAAGTGAATTGTTCCTTTGGCGTTTAAGGACCCATCGACATTCTTAACAGAAATCAGGGTTGGTAGTCTAGTACAGGATTTTCAATTCTTTCAAACAAATCCCCAATCAAGGCAGTTGATATGTGCTCCTGAGTCTATGAGGGCGGTAGTGGCAATGGTTTTCTTGGTACTCGTGGGGATTGATAGTGTAATGGTCACAAATAATGATTTCTAGGATTTGGATTGTACAGGCGAGTACCTAGTATGAGGAGGAGAGGCTGACATCGTTACAGACTCTCCTTTTAAAAGACTGGACCTTATTGACGAGGACTTCGTTATCTTCATCGTCACATTCCAACAAGTCTGGGATTTTTCCTGTCTCTTCTTCATCAGTTCTTTTCACAACTACATCAACATCTTCTTGCCTCTTTTCCTCCCAAGTGGCTTTGATGTTGACAAAGCAGGTTTTGCATTTGTTAGCTGAGTGACCAGGGAGATGGCACTTGAAACAAAGTCCTTGTTCTTGACATTCTTTGCGGGATTCAGGTGTGAGCTTGGGTGGTCTGGCGATCATAGTTGCGTTGACTTCCATGGCATTTGGATCCTTGTGGGGGAAGGAGAAAGGATGTGAGGTGGAAGTGGAGGTGTTGGAGGTATGTGCTTTAATCTCCTTAACTCTTTTCCAGGCAGCACTGAACAATGCTGCTTTCTCATACCATTTGTCAATAGAATCGGATATGGGGTCCATGGTCATGATGTGCATCATCAGGCTTGAGGGGATTACTGTGGAGTAGTAGCCGATCAAGACGTTGTCGTTGGTGATACTGGCGTGAGCGGCATTGGTCTGGAACTCAGTGGTATAGAATCTAAGAGAAGGGGTGAACACGCCTTTGCTCATGGTCATCTTCTTGGTAGAAAGCCATCTGATAGCCTGATTGACGATGTCGTGGTGTTTCAACACTTTATTGAGTTTGGTCATGAAAGAAGCCCAAGTTCCCATATTAAGGGTGCCGTCGTTCTGTACGCAGCTAACATGAAAGGTAGAAGCCCAGCTCTTCGCTGATCCTTTGTGCATATATAAGAGAGTGAATACAATTTGCTTAGCTTTGGTATTATAAATCTCTGCATTAGTGGTGAGGTAGAACACGACGTTGTTGAACCATCCTGGATATTCAGAATAAGTTCTGTCAAACTCCTGAGGGGCATTGAGTCGTAGTTCAGTGGGTCGGTTAGACATAATGGGTGGTTGTACAGCAACGAGGAGTTGGACAAGGGGTGGAGGTTGAACAGGGGTTACGGGCGAGGTTCCTTCATTGTCTTCGTCCTCGTCAGAAATCTCTGGAGAGGCTTCTTCATTGTCGTCGGATGAATCTGGGATAACTGGAGGTGGTTGTTGAGGGGTTCTCCTCAACGTTCTGGGAGTACTAGAGGACAGGGTGTAGAGGGATACAGCTCACGATAACTGTGGCCATGCAGAAGTTAACTTTGAGCTTTTGTTACATGTGGGCCAGGTAAGCTCGCACGTATCCGCAAGGTATCTAGGACTAGGAGTAGGACTGGGGCTAGGACTAGGACTAGGGAGGCCTCTTTGGAGGAACCTTTGCTGGGACTAGGGGACTCAGAGACCGAAGTCGACAAGTTTGCTGGGCAAGACTAAGCATAGTATTGCGGAGTTCAAAGTTAAAGAATACAGGTCATGCTAGTGAGGTTTATATACTTGCGAGAAGCGAGCACGGACCAAGACTAGAAAGGAGAAAAGGACAAGAAAAGATAGAGATAAAAAATGTTATGAAATGCGATCGAAACAGAAAGAACCCTGTTGAAGGGCAGAGATTAATGAGGCTATGTATGACTCAGTCGGGTGAGTCATTAGAAGGCTGAAGAGTTGGAGAGAAGGAAATGTATGTAATCCTGATGACGAGTGAAAGGTGAACCTGTAGGTTACCGTGAAGGAGTCATCAAGGAAGGTCAAGGAGAAGGTGAAAGAAAAGTAGATGAGAAGAATAAATCATAACAGAAACCATATAGGTCAACCAAGAGATTGTGCTAAAATAGCATCAGGTCAATTCTGAACTACTCCAGTGGCAACTCCAGGATAGCACAGTAAGTCAGGACTTCAGCTTCAGCAACTTTAACGGAAGGCTGTGCCCTTGACAGATTCTTATCCCGGTATTTGCAGAGTCTGAGCAGAAAGACTTAATACTGGCTAGCAGCAAAGTTGAGTGGGGATCAGATGCAAGCAAGGAGCTCAGACAAAGGACAGAGGACAGAGGAGGAGTTGAACTTAAGTCGATATTTGATTGAAGTACTCTAGCAACTATTGATGGGCTTTTATACATAGTAGCAGAGTGGAACAGAATGGAACAGAGTATGAAACAGAAGTCAGGTGAATGAGTGACTATCAAAGTAACCATAGAATCAAATGATGGATATGGTATCCAAGATGTGTTGCAATTGGCATTCACCCTTTGCAGGGTAGTGGGAAGAGTGATATGGAACAACTTACATACCTTGGAAGATGGTTGTGACTTGAGGTCAAGAGTGATTTAAGGTCAGCTAAATTATATTCATACTCTGCACCTACTTATATAGTGTACAAGTATGGTATCTGACTAAGCATACAGATAGGAGTATGATATATCTTCAACACTCTCCCTTGCTTGGTGTATATAGTACAGAAAGCACTGAAAGAAGGGTATATAACAGGTGAGACAGTGAGCGAGTGACCTGTTAAACTAGTGTCAGGTCAACTCCGGAGTAGCACAGTAAGTTGGGACTTCAGCTTCAGTGACTCTAGTGGAGCGCTGTACCCTTGTCAGATTCTCGTCCTGGTATTTGTGGAGTCAGCAGAAAGACTTAACACTGACTAGCAGTGAAGTTAAGCTAATTGTAAAGTTTCTAAAATTAAGAAAGAAATTAAAAAGAATTTCAAGTTAGAATTAATATTATAAGCATTAGAAATAATAGGGCACTCTGGTAGATGCATATCCCCTGAGAGGCAAGCAGCTCATTGAAAGCTTTGGACTTGTACTCTCCCCCTGCATCAGACATCCATCCTTTGATGATGGCATCAAATTGGATGGACACCATCACTAAGAAGCACTTGGTTGCTTGTAAGGCATTGTCCTTGGTGCACAATAATGTGCTCCACCCATATGACGTATAGTCATTGAAGAATGTAATGACATATTTGTACTTGTGATAAGATACAATGGGACAGGACTTGACGTCCAAATGAATAAGGGCGCTTTGGCTCTTCTGAGATCCAGATGGAAGGTGCAAGTGTTACGATTCACTTATTCATTTCTTTTTATCTCTTTGTCTTTTTCATCTTGATGACTTCTTCTCGGTAAACCACAGTTTCACCTTTTACTCATCATCAAGATTACGATAAACTTCCTTCACTCCGATTCCTCGGCCTTCCATAGCTGACTCACTAACTGAGTCATACATAGCCTTGATAATCTCCGCCCTTCAACAGGGTTCTCTCTGTTTCTATCGCATTCTATGATATTCCTTTACTCATTCTTCTTTATCCTTTTTCCTTTCATAGTCTTGGTCCGTGCTAGTCTCTCATAAGTATATAAACCATACTAGCACGACTTGTATTCCCTAACTTTGAGCTCCGCAATACTACTCTTAGTCTTGCCTCTCTGTCAACTCGTCGACTTCGGTCCCCAGTTCCTCAGTCCCAGCAAAGGCCTCTCTAACGAAGCCTTCTTCAAGTCCTAGTCCTAGCCCAAGTCCTAGTCACCTTGCGGATACGTGCCAGTCTACCCAGCCCACACGTAACAAAAGCTCAAAGTTACTCTCTGCATGGCCACTACTATCGTGAGCCATATCTTTCTTCGCCCTGTCTTCTAGTACCCCCAGAACGTCGAGAACAACTCCTCGACATCCACCCTCAGTTATCCTAGAGTCGTCTGACGACGATGAAGAATTCTCAGAAACCTCTGACCAAGATGAAGACAACGAAGAAACTTCGCCAGTAACACCAGTCCAACCTTTGCCTCGATCCCCTGTACCTGCTCAGCCTTTGCCTTGATCCCTTGTTGCTACACTATCAATGACTAACCGACCCACTGAACTATGACTCAACGCTCCCCAGGAGTTCGACGGAACTTATTCTGAATACCCAGGATGGTACAACAACATTGTGTTCTATCTCAGTACCAATTCAGAGATCTACAACAACGATGCGAAACAGATCGCCTTCGCTCTCTCATACATGAACAAAGGATCAGCCAAAAGCTGGGTGGCTACTTTCCGCGTTAGTTGCGTACAAAACGATGGCACGCTCAACATGGGTACCTGGGCTTCTTTCACAGCTAAACTCAACTGGGGATTTAAATATCATGATGTCATCAATCAAGCTATCGGATGGCTTTCCACGAAGAAGATGGTGTTGAGTAAAGGCATGTTCACCCCTTCCCTCAGTCTCTATACCACCGATGTTCAGACCAATGCTGCACGCGCCAATATCACTGACCACAATGTCTTGATTGGCTACTACTCTGCTGGAATCCCTTCAAACCTGATGATGCGTATTATGACCATGGACCCAGTACCAGACTCAATCGACAAATGGTACGAAAAGGCCGCATCATTCAACGCAGCTTGGGACAGAGTCAGAGAAATCAAAGCGCATACCTCTCATACATCTACTCCAGTCTCACGTCCTTTCTCTTTTCCTCGTAAAGACCCAAACACTATGGAAGTCGATGCAGCTACAATCACTAAACCACCCAAGCTCACACCAGAATCTCGTAAAGAATGTCAAGAACGAGGACTCTGCTTCAAGTGCCGTCTTCCCAGTCACTCGGCCAACAAATGCAAAACCCGCTTCATCAATACCAAAGCTACTTGGAGAGAAAAGAAGCAAGAAGATGTTGATGTAGTTGTGAAAAGAACTGACGAAGAAGAAACGGGAGAAATCCCAGACTTGATGGAATGCAACGATGAAGATGACGAAATTCTCGTCAATAAGGTCCAGTCTTTTTAAATGGAGAGCCTGTAATGACATCAGTCTCTCCTTCTCACAATAGGTACTCGCCTGTACAATCTAAATCCAAGAAATCATTATTCATAACTGTCACGTTATCAATTCCCATGAGTACCAAGAAAACCGTTGCCACTACTGCCCTCGTAGACTCCGGGGCACACATCAATTGCCTCGACTAGGGATTTGTTCGAAAGAATCGGATCCCCTGCACCAGACTACCAACCCCGATTCCCGTCAAAAACGTTGATGGCTCCCTGAACGCCAAAGGAACAATCCATTTCACTGCTGATCTTTACATAACCATCGGATGTGTCACTACCAAGGTTCTTTTCCACGTTATGGGATGCAGAAATGACCGCATCATCCTAGGATTCCCATGGCTCCAACAAGAAAATCCTGTCATAGATTGGAAAAGAAATCAACTGTACATCTCAAGCCAGAAACTGGTCAATCAAACGACCTCACTTCCGAGATCAGGAATCATACTCAGAGAAACCAACAGGCCCCCGGATACTACAAAACCGAACCCCACCCAGTACGCCATGCTTTAATAACCCATGAATTCGACAAACGACTTTACGACTATCTCGAAACCAACAATATAGACTTCCTCTGACCTGAGGATTTTACCAAGAAAGCGGTAACATCCTATTGTATCAATTGCGTCATCAGAGGCGATAAACCTTACCTAACCCCGCGATGCATATCTCCAGCTATGGTAAAAGCTTACACTATGTCAACAGATCTAGTGATACATAACCTAGTCAACAAACCAAAGGTAACCCTCCCAACGGCATATCAAGAATATCAACAAGTATTTTCCAAGGTTGCGGCCGGAACATTACCACCAGTTCGATCATATGATCATGCGATCAACCTGAAAGATTCCTTTACCCCTAAAATCGGTAAACTCTATCCACTGTCTACTGATGAAACTAAAGCAGCCGATGAATTCATCAACGAACATATTAAATCCGGTAAAATACGCCCCTCAAACTCTCCACAAGCCTCACCTTTCTTCTTCGTCAAAAAGAAAGATGGCAAACTCTGTCCATGCCAAGACTACCGTTACCTAAACGACCACACCGTCCGTGACGCATATCCATTGCCACTCATCACGGATCTGATCGACAAACTCAAAACGGCGAAACACTTCACCAAGTTTGACGTACGATGGGAATACAATAATGCCCGTATCAAAGATGGAGACCAATGGAAAGCCGTGTTTATCACGCATTGTGGACTGTTTGAACCTATGGTTATGTTCTTTGGTATGACTAACTCGCCTGCTACCTTCCAGCATTTCATAAATGACTCATTCTGAGACATAATTGCGGAAGGATGGTTGGTCATTTATATGGACGACTTACTGATTTATTCCCCTGATAAAGAAACTCATGAACGTAATACCAAACGCATTCTTCAATGTATGACCGACCTTGACTTACATCTTAAACTAGAAAAATGCATCTTCGATACATTCAAAGTTGAATACTTGGGAATGGTTGTCAAACCTGGTCAATTAGCAATGGACCCGTCAAACTAGATGGCATCTCTGCTTGGAAAACACCCACTACTCTTAAGGAAGTCCGCTCCTTTCTCGGTTTCGCTAACTTCTATCGTTGTTTTATCTGCGACTATTCTACTCTGGCTCGCCCACTAATAGATCTCACAAGGAAGACAGTCCCTTGGGATTGGACTCCGGCCTGCCAAACTGCTTTCAACTCACTCAAAATGGAATTCATGACAAAACCAGTTCTCCAACTTCCCGACATGACTAAACCCTTCGCCATTGCTACTGACGTTTCCAAATGGGCGACCGGCGGTATTCTTTTACAATCAGATGCTAATGGGGACTGGCACCCTTGTTCCTACCTCTCCCAATCTTTTGCACCTGCTGAGCGTAATTACGATATTCATGATCACGAGCTTCTTGCGATCCTCCATGCTCTACGTGCTTGGCGCCACTACCTCATCGGTTCCCCCACTCCTGTCTAGGTCTTTACTGACCATAAAAACCTCACTTACTTTTGCCAAGCTCAGTTGCTTAATCGTCGTCAAGCTCACTAGCTATTGGATCTCCAAGACTTCGATCTTCACATCAACCATATTCCCAGCAAGTTGCTCACTGGTCCTGATGCTCTCTCTAGGCACCCGGATCATACTCCTGATGACGCTTCCTCTGATAATGCCGATGTCACTCTTCTCCCTGACTCCTTATTCGTGAATCTCATTGACACCGCCCTCAACCGTCAGATTCGCACAGCCTCCGCCTCCGACCCGGTTGTCCTTCACTGGCTTCACCCCTGACCTCTCCTGGGCTCCTTGGCCATCCGTGTTCCCTCCGATTGGTCTTACACCGACGGGAAACTTTATTATCAGGGTCGCTTATATATCCCTTGCGACAACCCGCTCCAGCGTTCCATTGTGTCCAGGTACCATGATCACGAAATGGCAGGACACCCAGGCTACCTGAAGACTCGGCAGCTGGTTGCTGCACAATACTGGTGGCCCAGTTTGGCTCAGTATATCCGCCGTTACGTTGCTGGCTGCGTGGTTTGTCAACGGAATAAGTCCAATACGAACCCCAGCCACCCCCCCCTCATCCCTATCCCTTCCGCCTGCTCCCATCCATTCCAGCAGATTTTGTTACGATTCATCTACTTTGTTTCTTTTTCTTCACCGCTTTCATCTTGATGACTTCTTCACGGTAAACCACGGTTTCACCTTTCGTCTGTCATCAAGATTACATTTACTTTCCTTCACTCCGATTCCTCGGATTTCTATGGCTGACTCACTAACTGAGTCATCCTTAATCTCATCAATCTTCACTCTTCAACAGAGTTCTTTCCGCTTCCATGGCATTCTGCAATGTTCTTTCATCTATCCTTTTACTTCCTTTTTCCTTTCGTAGTCCTGGTCTGTGCTAGCCTCTCCCAACATATATAAACCGTACTAGCACGACCTGTATTCTTTAACTTTGAGCTCCGCAATTCTACTCTTAGTCTTGCCCCTCGGTTCGCCAACTTCGGTCCTCAGTCCCTCAGTCCCAGTAGAGGCCTCTCAATAACGAAGCCTTCTTCAAAGCCTTAGTCCTCGCCCCAGTCCTAGTTACCAGGCCTCTCAATAACGAAGCCTTCTTCAAGCCCTAGTCCTCGCCCCAGTCCTAGTTACCTTGCAGTCACGTGCGAGCCTACCCAGCCCACATGTAACAAAAGCTCAAAGTTTCCTTCTGCACGGCCACTATTATCGTGAGCTGTACCCCTCTTCACTCTGTCTTCACGTACTCCCCGAACGTCGAGAACAACTCCTCGACAACCACCCCTAGTTATCCCAGAATCCTCTGACGACGAAGAACTCTCAGAAACCTTGGACCAAGACGAAGATAACGAAGAAACTTCGCCAGTAACCCCAGTACAACCACCACCTCGATCCCTCGTACCTGCTCAACCTTCGCCCCGATCTCCTGTTACCACACTACCAATGACTAACCGACCCACCGAACTTCGACTTAACGCTCCCCAAGAATTCAACGGGAACTATTCTGAATACCTAGGATGGTATAACAACGTCATGTTCTACCTCAGCACCAACTCCGAAATTTACAACAACAATGCTAAACAGATCGCCTTTGCCTTGTCTTACATGAACAAAGGATCAGCTAAGAGTTGGGCAGCTACATTCCATGACAGTTGCGTACAAAATGATGGCACTCTTAATATGGGTACCTGGGCTTCCTTCACTGCTAAGCTCAACAGAGCATTCAAACATCACAATGTTATCAATCAAGCCATCGGATGGCTTTCCATCAAGAAAATGGTCCTGAACAAAGGCATGTTCACCCCTTCCCTCAGTCTCTATACCACCGATGTTCAGACCAATGCTGCACGCGCCAATATCACTGACCACAATGTCTTGATTGGCTACTACTCTGCTGGAATCCCTTTAAACCTGATGATGCGTATTATGACCATGGACCCAGTACCAGACTCAATCGACAAATGGTACGAAAAGGCTGCATCATTCAACGCAGCTTGGGACAGAGTCAGAGAAATCAAAGCGCATACCTCTCATACATCTACTCCAGTCTCATGTCCTTTCTCTTTTCCTCGTAAAGACCCAAACACTATGGAAGTCGATGCAGCTACAATCACTAAACCACCCAAGCTCACACCAGAATCTCGTAAAGAATGTCAAGAACGAGGACTCTGCTTCAAGTGCCGTCTTCCCGGTCACTCGGCCAACAAATGCAAAACCTGCTTCGTCAATGCTAAAGCGACTTGGAGAGAAAAGAAGCAGGAAGAAGCCGATGTAGTTGTAAAAAGAACAGACGAAAAAGAGACGGGAGAAATCCCGGACTTGATGGAATGTGACGACGAAGATGATGAAATCCTCGTCAATAAAGTCCAGTCTTTTTAACTGGAGAGCCTGTATCAATGTCAGCCTCTCCTTCTCACGATAGGTACTTGCCTGTACAATCTAAATCCAAGAAATCATTATTCGTAACCGCCACAATATCAATTCCCACAAGTACCAAGAAAACTGTCGTCACCACCACCCTCATAGACTCCGGAGCACATATCAATTGCCTTGATTGGGGATTCATTCAAAAGAATCGGATCCCCTGCACCCGATTACCAACACCTATTCCCGTCAAAAACGTCGATAGATCACTAAACATTAAAGGAACAATCCATTTCACCGCTGATCTTTATGTAACAATTGGACACGTTACCACCAAAGTCCTTTTCCACGTCATGGGATGTGGAAACAATCGTATCATCCTCGGATTCCCCTGGCTTCAGCAAGAAAACCCCGCTATCAATTGGAAGAAGAATCAACTACGTCTTAGATCAGAAAACGACCGATCGAACGACCTTATCACCGATATAGGAAAGCATGCCCAAGAAACCCAACAAGCTCCAGGGTACTACAAGACCGAACCTCATCCAGTGCGACACGCCGCCATAACCCATGAATCCGACAAGAAACTTTACGACTACCTCGAAACAAACAATGAAAACTTCCTCCGGCCTGAAGATTTTACAAGAAAAGCGATAACCTCCTATTGTATTAATCGTGTCATTAAGGGAGACAAACAATGCTTAACCCCACGATGCGTATCTCCTGCCATGATAAGAGCTTACACCACATCGACAGATTTAGCAATACAAAATTTGGTTAATAAACCAAAGGTAACCCTTCCAATCGAATATGCTGACTATCAATCGGTATTCTCTGAGGTAGCCGCAGGAACCCTACCGCCTGTTCGACCCTACGATCATGCCATCAATTTAAAGGACTCTTTCATTCCCAAAATTGGTAAACTCTACCCACTATCCACTGACGAAACCACAGCAGCCGACGACTTCATTGAGGAACACCTCAAATCAGGCAAAATCCGTCCCTCAAACTCCCCGCAAGCCTCACCATTCTTTTTCGTCAAAAAGAAAGATGGTAAACTTCGCCCCTGTCAAGACTATCGGTATTTAAACGAACACACTATTCGCGATGCCTATCCTCTACCAATTATTACTGACTTGATTGACAAATTGAAAGCAGCCAAACATTTTACCAAGTTCGACGTCCGATGGGGTTACAACAATGTTCGGATCAAGGACGGCGACCAATGGAAAGCGGCATTCATCACAGATCGAGGGTTATTCGAACCAACAGTTATGTTCTTTGGCATGACCAATTCCCCCACTACCTTCCAACGATTTATGAATGACTCCTTCCGCAACATGATAGCAGAAGGATGGTTGGTCATTTATATGGACGATCTATTGATCTATTCTCCCGATAAGGAAACCCACGAATGTAATACCAAACACATTCTCCAACGAATGGCCAACCTCGACCTGCATCTTAAACTAGAAAAATGCGTTTTCAATACCTCGGAGGTCGAGTACCTCGGAATGATCATCAAACCTGGCCAGTTGGCAATGGACCCCATCAAGCTTGATGATATACGTACTTGGAAAACACCAACTACTCTTAAGGACGTTCGGTCCTTCCTCAGTTTTGCTAACTTTTACTGCCGTTTCATTTGCGATTATTCCACCTTAGCTCGTCCATTAATAGAATGAATGACTCCTTCCGCAACATGATAGCGGAAGGATGGTTGGTCATTTATATGGACGATCTATTGATCTATTCTCCCGATAAGGAAACCCACGAACGTAATACCAAACACATTCTCCAACGAATGGCCAACCTCGACCTGCATCTTAAACTAGAAAAATGCGTTTTCAATACCTCGGAGGTCGAGTACCTCGGAATGATCGTCAAACCTGGCCAGTTGGCAATGGACCCCATCAAGCTTGATGGTATACGTACTTGGAAAACACCAACTACTCTTAAGGACGTTCGGTCCTTCCTCAGTTTTGCTAACTTTTACTGCCATTTCATTTGCGATTATTCCACCTTAGCTCGTTCATTAATAGATCTCACTAAGAAAACGACCCCTTGGGACTGGACCCCAGTCTGTCAAACCGCCTTCGACTTGCCCAAAACGGCTTTCCTGACCAGACCCGTCCTTCAACTCCCCAACGTCACAAAACCATTTGCCATTGCCACAGATGCTTCCAAATGGGCAACCGGCGGTATTCTTTTACAATTAGATATCAATGGAGACTGGTACCCTTGTTCCTATCTCTCGCAGTCCTTTTTGCCTGCTGAACGAAATTACGACATTCATGACCGCGAACTCCTCGCAATCCTTCATGCCCTCCATGCTTGGCGGCACTACCTCATTGGTTCTCCCACTCCCGTCCAAGTTTTTACTGAACACAAAAACCTTACTTACTTTCGACAAGCCCAGTTGTTGAATCGCCGCCAAGCCCGCTGGTTGTTGGACCTGCAGGACTTTGACTTGCAGATCACCCACGTTCCCGGTAAATTACTCACTGGTCCCGATGCTCTCTACCGCCACCAAGATCATATTCCCACCAACGCTCCTTCCGATAATGCAGATGTCACCCTCCTCCCCGATTCCCTCTTTGTCCGGCTCATTGACAACACTCTGGACCACCAAATCCGGAATGCTTCCGCCTCCGACCCTGTTGTTCTTGATTGGTTGCACCCTCGACCCATCCTTGGTTCTTCCGCTGGCCGCCTTTCCTCCGATTGGTCTTACGTGGCTGGGAAACTTTCCTATCAAGGTCGGTTGTACATTCCGTGCGATGACGCCCTTCGCCGTTCCATTGTGTCCAGGTGCCACGATCATTCAACGGCAGGACACCCAGGCTACCTTAAGACTCGCCAGTTGGTCGCTGCGCACTACTGGTGGCCTGGTTTGGTGCAGTTTGTCCGTTGTTATGTCGCCGGTTGTGCCATCTGTCAGTGGAACAAGGTTAACACTCATCCCTCCATGCCTCCTCTCATGCCCATCCGTTCCGCCTGCACTCGCCCTTTTCAACAGGTCTCTTGTGACCTCATTACCGGTCTCCCTTCCTCCGCCGGTTTCGATGCTCTACTGGTCATGGTTGACCATGGCCTTACTAAGGGGGTAATTCTCTGTCCCACCACCACAACCATCACCGCCGAGGGCATTGCTTCATTATTTTTTACCCATGTTTTCACCTGGTTTGGTCTTTACGAAAAGATCATCTCTGACCGAGGTCCCCAATTCGCTTCCTCCTTCGCCAAGAAATTAGGAAGACTCCTTGGTTACGAACTTGCTATTTCCACCGCTTATCACCCTCAAACTGACGGCGAGACGGAACGTGTGAACTAGGAAGTGGAAACTTATTTACGGATCTTTTGTGGGAACGAACCCACGACATGGGCCAATCACATTGCAATGGCGGAATTCGCGCATAATCACCGTCCCCACTCAGTCACCGGGAAATTGCCATTCTTTCTCATGATGGGTTTTGAACCCCAAGCTTTGCCAACGGTCATCCCGTCATCCGATCTCCCAGCTGTCAACCAGCGAATATCACTTCTCACAGCAGCATGAAACGAAGCCCTCGCTGCTCACGAACTCGCTAGACAGACTATGGCAGCAAGGTCTAAACAACGGTTCACTTCGTTCAAACTAGGGGAGAAAGTATAGTTAGAAGCAAGAAATTTAAAATGCCTCGTAGTCAATCCCAAATTCGCTGCAAAACGAGAAGGACCATTTGTCATTACTAAGGTTTTCTCACTAATCACGTATCAACTACGCCTCCCAAAGACGTGGAAAATTCACCCTGTATTCCACGCCTCCCTCCTGTCTCCTTATCACGAAAACGACACTTACGGAACGAACTTCCCACAACCACCACCGGAGCTAATAGACGGGGAAGAGGAATACGAAATAGAAGAGATCCGATGCCATCGTGGTTCCGCAGCACACCGCTCCTTCCTAATCCGATGGAAAGGGTATACAGCCGAAGAAGACTTGTGGGTTCCCGAGCGGAACTTGAAACATTCCGCAGCACTGTTAAACGACTATAAAAAACGTCACAAGCTTTGAAACTCCCCATCCTTTCCTCTCTTTTTATGTTTGACTTCGTTCCAAAAGAAAAACTCTCCCATTTCATCTTTCAATATCGCTACAAAGTCCCCAGTTCTCATTCGTCCGAACATGCCTACTTTTGTCGCTACGACTATTGTTCTTTTCATCACACTTTTTGATTTCCCCCAACCTTTTTCTTTTTGTTCATTCGCCATGGGTATGACCTACACTGTTCGCTCTGTTTCCCCAGTTCTGGAACTACTTGACGATACTCCTTCACCATCGTCCTCGTTTGTCACCGCCCCGGAACAAATCCGTCTTCAACGTCACGAAAGTCCCGATGAGGAAGACTCAGACTCAACAACAGCAGAAGCAGGGTGGGGAGAGCGTCCCGATGATGCTTGGCAGGTGGCGAGTCCTGCATTAGATACGCCCGATTATTTTGCCATGAGACCCATTAGTACTCATCCACCGATTTTATCGGTTCTTCTCCCCCCAGCGTCTCATCGTCTCCGCTCTGACACACCAGACGACACATATGCACAGGTACTCCTCCATCGCATCATGGACTCCCGGTTGGCCATCCCTGCCACCAGCCATCTTGACTACGGGTCCCCTCTCCTGGCCCTCTACAAAGCCCTCATAGAGACTGAACGTATCGACCTACTCGTGCGAAATAATTCCACCAACCCCAACACACATGTCACCCTCATTGTGGGAATCCTCCGCCACATTAGGGACCACTTACAGGGAGCCCTTGTCACGATGGGATACCAACTCCATTTCAGAGAATTCCTCGCCGACATTGAGCATTATACCAGGGAACTTGCCCTCGCACAGGGAGTCCAACCCCCTCCATATTCCTCCCACACAACTCCCAGTGCCTCTTCTTCCCCCCTCGATCCAGCCGCCGAGGCGTCTCTAGCCCATACCGATGACTGGCTTGCCGGACTCGGCGGACGACTAATCCTCCCTCCTAACCACTCTCGATATGCTGAAGCTTGCTTCGAGTGTCATCACCTGGGCCATCGACGGGCCAACTGTCCCCAATACCAATGTCCCCTTTGTCTCATCTGGTCCCCAGGACACGCACAAGTCCGTTGCCCCAGTCGCCCTCGCCCTCGCCCATCCTGTCGTCCACAATCGTCCTCGTCGTCCACCTCCTCCCTGACCCAACATTCTCTCCCGGGTCACGCCTCTCAGCCGGCCACCCATACTTCCATCCCTCATAGACGTCGCACCGTCTCCCCTATTTCTCCCCTGCCCGACACCGATGCTCATGTTGACGACGTCTGGGATGATGTTGCTTACGCCAACGTCACCGGTTCTCCTGGTGCTTATGCTTTCGATTTCTGACGGCCTCGCTGCATATGTGTCCTGCAAGACTGGTTCTCATCGGTGACTCGAGACGTACTCGGGGGGTAATGTTACGATTCATCTACTCTGTTTCTTTTTCTTCACCGCTTTCATCTTGATGACTTCTTCACGGTAAACCACAGTTTCACCTTTCGTCTGTCATCAAGATTACATTTACTTTCCTTCGCTCCGATTCCTCGGATTTCTATGGCTGACTCACTAACTGAGTCATACTTAATCTCGTCAATCTTCACTCTGTAGAATACTTTAGTAGTCACTGTATATATTAGTTATGGTACTATACCTGTAGAATACTTTAGTAGTCACTAAAGTAAGTAAGTACCGTACGAAGGTTCTAAATAGTCGGGCTTAGGTAAGCCCGTGGCTGTACTACCGTACCGTATGGAATATTCCAACACTCCCCCTCAAACGGAAGGGGTGCAGCATCTGTTACAGAGGATAAACAGTAGAAATAAAAGTAATCTACCTGTAGTGATAATCCAATGAGTGATTGGTAGTCCGTATGTAAATGAATGAATGTTGATGTGCGATCGTTCCAATTGCAACGTTCCAGCGGTGTCCATATATGGTAACTCGCGGCGAGGTATCGATAGGGGTCTTGCTACATTGCGCGCGGTCGCCTCTAGCGCTGCCGTCTTGCCGTCTTGCGTGCTGGGGACTTGTTGACATCTTCTATAGTCCATGTACAATGTGTACAATGCGTCCGATACGGCCGTTTCGGCTGCGACGCGATTACACGACTCGGTAAGTGAGTCCTTTTGGATGTTGACGCTTTCTAGGGTGCGACTTTAGTCGTCCACGTCGACGTGGTGGATTGGCGGGTCGTATGGGCCGCCGGGGACGTTTTCCGAGTTGGATGGGTGCTGTGGGTGGCCTAGGTATGTCAGCCGTCCTGTGTTCGTGCTGACTCGGCTTGAAGGCAGATAGCAGTACCGATTTGACTCGTCCCGAGTCACGGCGCATGCCGCTCGTTGTACCGTCCTCACCGTCCGTTCTACCATCCATATCGACGCGTTCGCGCCCTTCCTGACGCGTTCCTTCGCCCTCGACGCCCCCCGACTCGCTCGGCTCGTCTACCTCACCCAACTGACCCTCTTGCCCTCTAGATTGACTTGACGCGATCGTCTCGTCGCCGTCTTGGTCGTCGTCGCGTGCTGGACCGCTGTGGGACCTGTGGACAACGTATGGTACGTGTCCGTCGCCATCTGTCTCGTCCAGCTCGTCTCGAGCTCGTCTTGGTGAGTCGTCTTCTT